>OMKX01000163.1:0-18887 GCA_900302425.1 Brosme brosme
TAAGTAATCACTGGGCTATTGAACAGTAATACTGAGTAAATAGATTCAAGAAGTAGCAGATAGCGAGCTTACCTCCTTCACTGTTTCACTAAAAGAACCGAAAGTCTTCTTGAACACCTCTGATGTCTTCACAGTCTCAGATTCTATTGTTTTCTAAGGTAAAATAAATACAAATACATTGAATTAAACTTTTTAACCATTTACGTCGAATGAGTTACTGTGTCACCCAGTTCCTATTATGAATCCATGCTGTAAATCAAAATGGCGTGCATACATATTTTCTCCGGGCCTGCTGGAGGGCGTCGGACTCCTCCAGTCTCTTGGCCTCGTCTCTGAACTTCTTGATGTTGTCCTTCATCTCCTGGTTCTTACCGAACTCCTGCCGCAGGTTTTCCACAAACTCCCCGAAGAACCCCTTCCGACCTGAGGCGTGGCGCACCTTCACAGGGGACAGAATGCAACGGATGGATCGGGTGATGGGGTTCTGGATATACAACAACAAACTCATGTTTACTTGGTTAAGGTTTTCCGATTCCCAAGCAAAAATTAGTAGGCATCCTTGAGCATCCTTCGGGCTCCTTAGGAAACTCACCTAAATAGGTGAGCAAGTCACTTTGGAAAAATGCATCAGCTATTCTAGTAAAGGCTTTTCATTGTCTCCTAATTGATATAGAAGGCTTACAAACATTATATTTCCCAAACGCATTCGATTTCCTACACAATTAGTTGTAGTTACTTTTGTCAAAGCTGGTGTATCCAGATTGAAACTTGCCTTTGGCATGTAGTACATTGTTACAACGTATGAATGGGCTCAACATTAGAAGCCTGAAGTATTTTGACAGCTGGTCATTCGTGGTTCGTACGTAACATTTGAACAATCACATAACGAGGGCATTGAACACATACCTGGACATCTTGAATCGGAGCCGTGCGGGTTCTACAGGCATCGATCCTTCCGAGCGAAGAGCCCAGAGAACGTGAGGACAAGGTCAGTACACGTCTTCCGACGAGCTGCAAAGGAAGGCAGAAGCCAGTTAAGACACTGTTGCTCTCACCATCGTTCAAGCATTAATATGGCTCGTGCGTGTAACACATTGTCGAAGCCACACGCAATCCCGTCACTATAGTTTGGGACGCAATATCTAAAAGATAAACGGGACGCAAAACGAAATTACCATGAAGTAAATGCTTGCATACAATCAGAGCACCAAGAACATGAACAACATTACATGTATACATTTTAAGCCGGAATTAAACTAATCTGGCCTTCTGGGATCTGATCAATAGGTCTATAATGCGCCATAAATACATATATAGCGTCCGTCAAAACACATATGCCTTCACCAGACAAGTAGGACTAATGCGCTTGTCAAAGACAAGCACATATCAGTTAGAATAACTAAAATAGCAATGAATGACATGTTGTCGTCTAACCTCGTAACACCGACACACGGAGGCTGCCATCTTGATCTTGACTGCACGTCACCAGCACGAGCAGCACGTGCGATTCTGCTGAGGCATGTGACCTCGGCGCCAGCCAATAGCTGGAGATCTGGTGGGTGTGGCTCAGAATCGTTTCGGGTGCTGCTGCTGCTGGTACATTTTCGTGCCTGCTCTGATTCAACCATAGATGCTATAGTCTGGTCATATTTGTGCGCATGGAGAGGTTATAACGCTTACGTAGAAGTATTCTAGAGAAAAAGGCGGTAGAATCAGTCTATTAAAATGCAAAGCAAATTTTGGCATGGAACAAATAAAGCGTTTATAACAATAATATGGTTTTGGTCTTCTTTGTTTAATTGAATAGTAGCTCAACTAAACAGGCATACGTCATGAACATACATCGATTATGTCAACCGAGAGAGAGAGGTCATATGCTGCTTACTTTTATTAGTTTCTAGTTTCCGCCATAACTATTTTTCATTGAATGTAGTTCGTTCACTGGTGCTACAACTGAATGGTATTTCCTGAATGCGTTGCTAGCGACACCTAGAGGAAGGTATTGAACCTGCAGGGCTCCTCCCCTTCTGCAGAGTTGAGGAGCCTTCCTTTCCTGCGGCCAGCTTGCTTTGACAGCCAACACTGGCGCAGAGTCTAGTCACAATTTCTAACCTTTTTATTGTATGTAACGACAATTCATACACACACACTTCAAATATCCTCTTCCGACAAGAAGTGGAGGACCGGCCTCGTCTAGAATGGGGAACCGAGACGATGAATACGATTTCTTGTTCAAAGGTAAAAACAACATACAAAGATGACTGCATTCCCCCTATTTCCAGAATATCGACAAAGCTGGTAACATCTATGATTATTTCATTATCCCGAATATGTATGAATCTAAAATATGTATTTATTTTAACATTTATATCAAAGGTGTTAATGGGTGTTTATCAAAGAAACAATGTGTTCCCTGATCTTTTGGTGTGTTTTTTGCTACATAATGCTGTCATTGTAACATTACAACGCCCGCAGCTGTATTTATAGACGTAGGATGCAACACACTCTTCTATTTAAAACTTGATAGGGCATACACTTACACATCTAATAGGTAACTATTTAACAGATGTAGTCTATTTGATTGCATTTAAACTGTTTTGGCTTTTAAAAATTCACACACCGTGTAAAACCTGTATATGTTGATTAAATACCCTTTCCAATAGATCAATATAATTAATCAACCTCTGCATGACATAGGAATGCTAGCCATAGGAGATGCTGTGATGATATTCCCCATAATATAACCATTTGTTTTGAACATAAACAAAAGAAGAGGGGAGCAATAACAGCTAAATTCACATGTATCATCACTTAGGCTATACTGGTGAATGAAAGGTTGAGTTTCATATTTGTATCTAATGTTTTGATCTCATGTGTGTCATGTTATTTATTATAATTTGTTTAGCCATGCCATCACCTGTGGTGGCACATTAACATCCCAGGCCTGAGAGCCAAAGGGCCATCTAAGATGTAACAAAGTACCCTCTGTGGGGTGAATAGGACATCTGCCGGAGGCACCAGCTCTCTCTCTGTCTCTCTGTCTCTCTCTCTCTCTCCCACTCTCTCCCTCTCTTTCTCCCCCATCCACATCATTCTTGTAACCAGTGGCTAAATGCAGGAAGGGCCACGCAGGGCTGAAACTGCAGATTCAGGTTTTGGTTGGAACATGTTATCAGCTTCCTGCAGCTATAGAAGCCAGCGGCACGAGGCCGTCGGGGGAAGACAAACGTTTGGCTGCATTTCCTTTTTTGAGAGCAAAAGAGCACAATGGGCCTTCACCACCAGCACCTCGCCAAGCTATTCTTGAAGACTAGCCACATGCAGTGGAGTCTTCAGTCTGCTGAGTTAACCCAGGTCCCACAGTGACTCATCAGCCGAGAGAATATACGTCCAACACAACCAAAACAAACGCATCCACTGTACTCATGTAGCATATGATAGAAAATGTCATTAACTCTGTAATTTATCTGTTGTTGTAACAGTTGACACTGGAAATCAAATCCAATTTATTCATACAGTGCGTTCAAACGTCATGCAAATCTGCAATACAAAGTGATTAACAAGGGACAGTTCACAACTATTACAATAAACTACTTTAAAAAAAAAAAACTAAATCTGAATCACAGAGATACACTTGAGTTTACAGCAATGCAAAGTGTGCTAAACAAGGTAAACAGCAGGGAATTCAACATTGTGGTAACAGCTCTATTATAACATCCCTTTTCCTCACCTTGTGTTTCCCTCTGCAGTTGTGTTGATTGGGGACTCGGGCGTAGGGAAGAGCAACCTTCTCTCCAGATTCACACGCAACGAGTTCAACCTGGAGAGTAAGAGCACCATCGGGGTGGAGTTCGCCACACGCAGTATCCAGGTGGACGGCAAGACGATAAAGGCCCAGATCTGGGACACGGCCGGCCAGGAGCGCTACAGAGCCATCACCTCGGCGTGAGTCCACAACCGTAGCTAGGGGTGGGAATCACAGGGTACCTCACGATACGATATGATACGCGATACATGGCCCACGATACCGATAATATCGCGATACAGTGATTCTGCAATATCAATATATTGATAGACAATCCTATAATGATACATCACGATATGTCTATGAATACAAAATCTTCTTCAGTATGTCTTTTTCAGTATGTCTTCCCCTCTCCCTCCCATACCGTCCCATACCTACTCTTCAATGAAGCATTAAACATTTATTAGAACTTTTTATTTTTTTTAGATATCGATATTTGGCTCCAGCGTATCGATTCTCGTATCGCACAAAGAAGGGATATTTTGTCCCACCCCTAAACCGTACCTAGCACTGGTACAGAGTATCTATGAATGAATATGGGTTGAAAAGTGTGAAGGAACATGTGTTTGAATATCTGTGTGAATATGTGAATGAAAATGTGTTTGTGAATATTTGAAGAAATATTTCACATAAAATGTGAATGAATAGGTGAATATGTGGATGAATATATGTGTGAATATGACTTAATATGTGTGTAAATATGTTATTGAATATGTGATAATGTGTGCCACTGTGTAAGGTCGGCTAACCAGTGTGTACTGATAGCTGATGAATAGTGTTGCTACTGAATAAGGAGGATACACGTATTTACATGATGTATTATTCATAACGTTGTTATGATGAAATGATTATTAAATTGGTCTATAAAATATGAATAATGGTAAATGCTCATCCCAAGTCAAACTGATATTTGCCTGCTTTGTCTTTCTAGCATCCAGGAAACTAAAGGAATCATTGTATCATCTTAAACAGAGGTCACACATCTGCATTTGTGAACCAATTGTTTGCTGTTGTTGATAAATGACTAAATAATGAATCCTTATGAACATAGATATCAAATCAGAACTCGCGTGCTTGTTACCATGGTGACAGAACTAAAACGTCTGATGTTGCTTCAATACAGTTAGTTGAAGAGTTAAAGCACAGATTTTTTTTATTGAATTTGATACTAATATAACTTTAGATTTACCCTGACCAGCATACCAAATGAGGCATTGGTTATAAATATTCCACAAAATCTCTGTGAATCGAGTCGTATTTTAGTAGTAGAAGAGCTACTTTGAGCAAACTGAATGTTATCACAGCTGTGTGTGGATGCAGTATTTCATGTGTTCACTAGTTATCAACCATAGACCTCGAGACCTAGAGAACAGAAAAGGGAGAGATACAGCCCACCCGTCCTCTGACAGATTATAACCTTCCCAAGTTCACAGGCGTTCTCATCCCACGACAGACTGCCTGGGTTGCTTCAAATCAGTGTTATTGGCCAGACTTTGGAGGGAGCGAAATCCTCTTCGCTCACATAGGTTTGGCAGTGGGAGGCGAGAGACTGGGACTGGGAGGGACTGGGAGCTACTGGAAGGGACTTCGGGTAGAGTGTTAATAGTCTCCTTTACACGTTTCGGAAATGCTTTGTCAATTTTTTTGTTTTACACAGCTCATAGGAAACAAGAGTTGTAAGTGTTTGGTCTGACTGGAAAAATGCTCCAAATCTTGACCTTCTCCCAGCCTCGGGGTGGCCAATCTGAATCTCTCTCCTCTCATTGGCCGGTCATCACCACACCTGACCTCCCGTCCCCTCCCCAGGTACTACCGGGGGGCAGTGGGCGCCCTGCTGGTGTACGACATCGCCAAGCACCTGACCTACGAGAACGTGGAGCGCTGGCTGAAGGAGCTGCGCGACCACGCCGACAACAACATCGTCATCATGCTGGTGGGCAACAAGAGCGACCTGCGCCACCTGCGGGCCGTGCCCACCGACGAGGCCCGCGCCTTCGCAGGTACCCTGGGGCATGGCCTCAAGATCAGATCGGATTGGATGGACCTTATTATTGCTGAAGTATTGGACAAGTATTGGACAGAAGTATTGGACACTCATAACAATTAGAGTCGGCAAATAAGCAAACGCACTATAATGGAAAAAAATACGATCACACACATACAATATGAGTTGTAGAAATGCTAACATTATAGACAGTCGAGGTTACACTATTGACCACTTTGACGTACAAGCATCACAGGCATACCAAGGCTTGATCGTTTTTTGCTTTTGTTTTGTTTTGTTTTTTGTTCCACAGAAAAGAACAATCTGTCGTTCATAGAAACATCTGCCTTGGACTCAACAAATGTTGAGGAAGCTTTCAAGAATATCCTAACAGGTAAGCTCAAGAGAAACTGAAAATAAATGCTTGCTTTAAATAAAAAAATAAAAAAGCTATAACTAGTACCATATTTAATTTGTTGTTAAGAAATATGTGAAATTATTTATTCTCATCGTATTTGATTTCATGTTCCATGTCCGTCTATATCATGTAACGACACACAGCGATACTATTACTTCTACTACCTACTTGCATTTCATATCTTTTTTGAACAGAAATCTATCGCATCGTATCACAGAAGCAGATAGCCGAGCGGTCCGCCCACGATGAGTCCCCCGGAAACAACGTGGTGGATATCAGTGTTCCGCCCACCACCGATGGGCAGCGAGGTGGCAAACTGCAGTGCTGCCAAAACCTGTAATCCACGGCAACTGTCCCACCACACCTGGGGAGATTACGCATAAAAAAAAAATCGTTTTTTCAGTTATGTTGAGCATTCCCTTTCTCTCTGGGCACCTCCAGTGTTTACTACGAGAACGATTGGAGGAAGTGCACTTAACAGAGCACACGGAAACCGGTGCTGCTGGATCTCGATATAGATCCGTCAATCTCAGAAAGTATGTAATTGAATAGATTTTCAACGATAATCTCACCCAGATTTGCTATATGCTATTTTCCCGAAACGCGACTGATGGTACTGCTATGGGTTGCAACGATGTATAAACTGTGATAGCCTTAGCGGTGTGGTGTCGCCTGAGCCCCTCATACACCTACAACACTACCCCGCCTGGGCCCTATGCGGCTTCTCCTTATTGCTTTGGCTCAGGGACCGGCATGTGATGTCATGCGTGAATGAGCTCGGGTCCTGTTTCAGTAGTACCAGCAGTCCTGTTCTTTCCCTTCTTGTCCAGTTCATCATCTCAAAATTGGTCGTTACGCTGCTAAAGCTTACTTCAATTAGTGTAAAATATATTCTTGTTTTGTTTATTCGTTTCTTTTTTAAATGATAGCTTATCTGCTCACATACATTATATTAATGCCATGAAATTAAATTTTACAATATTAAGATGCTGACTTATCAACGTGTTTTCTAACAACAACTCTGCTGTTGCTGACAAGTAATTACAAGATAGAGAACATGGACAAAATATGAATGATGCATTTGGTATATTTACATGCCTATCCTTTTGAAAGCGGCTGTAGAGAGAGGTAACGACCACCAGATGGCAGTATTTCTAGATAACACTGGGGCAATGGACGGCTGTGGCAAGTGTAGGGTTAGATGCGATGAAGTGGCGTGTACTACTCTGAGGCAAGAAGCTGTTATTCTGCTCCGTGAACATCTCAGACACAACACAACATACCACACTGCTAGCTATACACGTTCAACATAAGAATGCCTGTCGAAACCAGAAACATTCAAATTGATGACCATACATTCATTTGAACATATCCTAAAAGGGTCATCTGCACACTGTAGTATTGATGAGCCAGCGATCCTAGTCTACTTCTGGATGCCTGTCATGGTTGCAGTGCTATTGATAAGATTTATAATATTGATGTTGAATTAGCACTAACTCATAAGCAATTGAACATTATTAAATAATACAAGAACATACTCACCTATTGATTTTCTGAATCTGCAGTCTACTCTGTTATTGATTCAATAGCAAAGTGTGCTGTGCTTGTCCTCCCCTGTAATTGGCTTCAGATGAAAGCGTCTGCATCTCAAGCATCTAATGAAGTATCTAATGAAGATGTGAGGGGTGCTCTCCATGGTACTGATCCCGTAGACCCCTGGGCACACACTCCAGGGGTCCCGAGGCTGGACATGGTAGCTGAGGGTGGTCCGTGGTCTACAGACTGGACAATCTCATCAGCAGTGAAATGACACAAAACTAATTTTCTTGTCTACTGCACTATAATGGACAGAAAGTAGTGACACCCTGATGATAAGGAACAGCTAACCTGGCATGCACACACCTGCCCACACCTGGTAGCAGTTGAGCCTTGTCAGACCAAGTACAGTCAAATCGCACTTTGGCCTTTCCTTTAGTAAAACAGATTAAGTGACCATTATAATAAAATAAGCAAGAAATCGAACATGAATAAAAAATACTTACCTGGGATATGAATGGAAGAACCATGGGGTTAAAGTTAATAAGACAAAAGATACCACTCGAATAAGAACATACAACAGTCCTCAAATCCTTTACATTTTATTGCACGATCACCCAACACATGTTCCCTCAAGGGAGTGCAGCAGGAAGACTAAACTTAAATAGCATTTGAATTAGCATACGCTGCACTGTAACTGACATCTCAAAAAACATGATACATTTCTCCCTTCATTTCCCCAGCAGGGCAACGCGCCCCAGTGTCTGGGTGCAGTGGGAACAGTGGTATTGTATAGGGTTAAGGGTCTGACGTCGCTACTTTCACACACTAGGTTCTCTAATGTATGAAACTGTGTATCTTCATGTTGTACAATTCTGTTTGTTTGCCACGCAGTCCCAATAATGGTGCAAATACAAGTGGGTCAAGATGGCACCTAATGTCCTTCTTCTTAAGACAAAACAGAATCTCCATCCAATCGCAATTTTCTGGAACTTCAATTAAATACCACGATACAGTTTTAACAGATATATAGATTACACTATAAGCAACCTTTGTTTTCTGAGCTTCCATGACTTCTTTTAATTGTCTGGGTAGGAAATGCATTTACTTTTCTACTGTGTCGCTCTACCCAGACTATTAAAAAAAGGTTGAGATTACAGACAACGATTGTAATCAGAGGACCATATTTTTTTAGAAAGAATGTTCACAGATAACATTAATTGACATTGTCAATTATTGTGTGTTTGTTAAACAATTAGTCTTCAGGCAGGCTATTGGCTGCTGGTTGTTCAATTACTATTAAATACATAGTGGGGGAGTCATGGGGATATGTAGGTAGTGAGTATGCTTTAGGTATACTGTAGTAGCATGCTAAATCAATTATATCCCGCTACATTAGCTTGTGTGTCCTATAATAGTTGTTCAGCTCTGGTAAAAGCCACACGGTCGATCTGGTTCATCCAGTGTGCGCTCGTTTTTAGTGTTCCCCACTCCAGTGGTCTCCGAGCGATGCCTGAAGTGTGTGACCTGTGATCTTTCTAGTCCAGAAGGAGAGGGTCTCCCGTGTCTGTCGTTGTTGAGTAACATCAAGTGCTTCACAAAAAAACGATAGTCAGGAGAGAATAACTCCTGTCCATTGGCGCCCGCCCAAGATAAGTGCAAACGTTTATTCATGTGATGCTTTCAGAAGTGTTTTAGAGGGGGCCATTGTGTTTCACCCCCAATGGTCCTTTTGTGCCTCGGCTCTGCTCATACGATGGTCTCGTCCGTGGTTTTCTTGGTGGACTTGGTGGGCAATGAATGCTGGGTAGCGTGCGCCCCTTTGATGTCGGGCATGAGCAGACGCACCTTCTGATTGGTCCGCCTCCACTCCGAGTACAACTGACAGTGATAGCGGAACGACACCTTAAGGTGAAGAGGTGGGGAGGACAAGGAAAGGAGGAAAGAAAACATTTTATTTATTTTATATGATATATGACTAGGGCTGCACAATTAATTGCTTATGAATAAAAATCTAGATTTTGGCCTCTGTATTTAGATTATTGTGCAAGGTCGCAATTAATGTTTTCAAAGAAATAAAAAAAACTATAAAATGATGAGTTCATCTGATAACATTAAAATCGAATTACCAACTGTTACAACTCTTATAAATAGTTAATAATAAATAAATAAAAAAGTATTCTTTTTAAATAATGTTTGCAGTGAATAATCAAAACCACATTATTGGTAAAAACAATCGCAAGTATTGTTTGTGGCGTCATCGTGCCGCCCACACAAGCAGGACAATGCTACGGCTAGTGCTACGGCTAGTGCTGCAGCTAGTGCTACACCACCTACCAACGTCCAGAGGATGTAGATGGTGAAGAGAGCGATAGTTAAGGCGATGAGCCCCACGGCCTCTAGCCTGCTTTTCAGCTGCAGGTGGTCCTGGGCCCCCCGGAGACAGAGCCACCCGGAGATGGCGGCCAGGGGAGTGATGAGCAGGAAGCAGGCCATGTCACACAGCAGCGTGCGCTTCTCGCTGCGAGGGCCCGGGTCCTTCAGCCACTGAGGAGGAGAACCGACATATACAGAGATGACAAACTGACAATGTTGTTGTTGGTTTTACAATGAAAGGACTCGACAGGAATAAATACTACTTTTACCAATTATGTACTACTTAGTACATTCTCCCAAGTGATCATTTCCCTATTGAGTCCTTTTACTTGGAGTATTTTACTATTCAGTCAGGGAGTACAACATCCTAACCCCTACACTATCCTGCCACTGTGGCACTGATAACCTAGCTTTAATCGATGACATAAGATGGCGTCAAATGAGCACATCATGTCATCAACTGCATTTTGCTCACCATTGAGCTAGTATTTATGCTATCGTCATATGCCATGCATAGGATGCCAATAAAAAAAGGCAAATTGTATTTAATTCCAAGATCGAGTTAGCTAGCTATAATGTGACGACCTCAATGAATCTCTGACCTCCATGGCCGACACACCCCAATGAGCAGCTGCAAGGAGTCCTCATCACATGGCCTGATCTTTCATTTCAGCTATATATACACACCAACTACGACATCTAAAAGATATTATCATAGGAACCTGAAGGACAATTATTACCACATTACCTTTAATTCAACCAATAGCAAAAATGCCCTATTCTATGCTCACAAAACGTTCAAAAATGAATTTGATCGTTGTCCATACGAATTTCCCTCGGTCTTGGAATCAAACCGAGGGAATAAGATGGAGCCCCAGGGGCAACATATCCCAGGCCTCCATGGCTGACCTGTGTGAGGGGCTGTGGTCTGCGCTCGGTGGTGAACTCTGTGTGGCAGAGCTCGCAGTAGCTGGTGTTGGAGGAGGACAGCCACTTCTCCAGGCAGCTCTTGTGCACTTTACCCAGGGTTCCCGTGCAGTCGCAGGGGGAGAGGAGTGTCTCCCCTCCTCCCCCTTCGTGGCAAATGCGACACATTCCTAGGTCACTGTGGAGGGAAAACAGCAGCAGCGCACAACACATTAGAATGCATTGGCCGACGACAACACATCGATGCCTTCATTGTCTAGAGTGAACATCGCGTCGTGTTGTAGAGGGCCATGTGATTTTAATGCGGTGCCACGGGACATTCCATTCCAGACATTGCTCCGTCTTACCTCTGCAAGCTGACGGCTTTGACGATGGTTGAGAGCGGTCGGCCATCTTTAGCTGTAACCTTAGCGACGTACTGGGCCTGCGAGGTGGAGTCGGACTGCTCCGAGTCCTTGGAGGAGTCTGTCTCGCCGCCTCCGGAGTAGTCACACAGGGAGCCAGGGAGGGGGCAGCAACCGGGGGAAGACATGGCTGTGAGGTGGAAGGGTAACCACGAGAGAATGGTGTGAGCTCAACCTGAGAATTAAAGATGTTACACCACTAGTCTGGGTGATCAAACCATCGTAACCGTCTCCCTGTTTACACTTAAACATCCAATATCATTTGTCAAAATGACTTGTTGTATTGTAATGACAAACAGCATTTGACATGAGTGCGCCATGGTGCTAAACTTCCACCTATGTAAACAATAGGAATTTAGCACTTTGGAAATCAATGTGCATCGGAGTTTGTGGACAAAATAATGAATCCCCATACAAATACTTCACAAAATGTCTCTTAACAAAAGACGAAAGTACTATATTGCCATTGTTTACATTCATGGCAGGCAAGCCATTGCTAAATGCTATGACGTAATTATGACAAACGATATTGGTAACTATGGTTTCAGCACCCAGGCCGGTATTTTCCTTTAACTCAAATGACACAAAGAAGCCCTAAGTCTGTCTCGAGACTTTTACAAACCTCCTCCTCCCTCCTCATGAAGAGCAAATTCCATGTTACTTTGTTTATCCATGTCGAACATTTTGAATTCACCGAAATGCTGCTTTGTTTTTCTCAACATTGACTTCTAAATAAGATGTCACTATGATGTTACATTAGTTAAAATATTTGTTAAAATCCCGATAAACAAAGTGAAACAAGGCTTAATATGTGTAACATATTAGGGCTGTAGTAGTGTAGGGTTACTTACACTCAGGTCTCTAGACCAGCTGGAATAACAGTCTTAGAAACTAAAAGAGCTAACTCTCAGGTGATGCTGCATGGGCAAATATTGACAAATGTTCTAATGTGTTGGCATTAGGGTGTGCTCCATACCTGCATCTGCACTTCCAGATCGTTAACAACTATCATGTTATAACTAACTATACAGTAACTAGTGCAGAATAGTGGATATTACGACAACCAATGAGTGTGCCCATTGTAACACACGTTCTTAGTGGCCTAACGTTACAGGAATAATAAACGTGCATGTTGCTAGTCAGGTGAGACAGAGATTTACTAAAAGTCAATGATCTCATCGTTACCACACATTATTACTGATCAGCGGTCACTCCTTTCAAGGTACCTACTTTCAAGGCACAATTCAAGTCTATTACTGCTTGGTGATTGATGACGCCAACAACAACGTTTGAGAAACAGTACATTTGTGGGGGGAAACAGAAGTCCACAAACAATGGCATCAGACAGAAATATTAGTTACGTTTCATTTAATTCGGAAATCCTGGTACCGCATTAGAATAGCAGAGACTCACCCCGACGGCCTGTGTCGCCTGGCCTCGGCCCTTTGAAGACCAACACCGTTACCTACTTATAAACAGGCTGGCTAACACTAGCCTAGCTACTGGAAATGACATTGACGTCTTGCAAAAATGCATTTCTGTCGATGGAACTGATGTTTTGTATCCTCCCCATGGCTTACGGTATAACTCACTGGGTTTTGTTTTCGTGTCTGTAATAAATATCGGATGATCTATCTCGGGATGTTGAGAACTAGCGTGGCTAGCTGGTTAGCAACGGGCAAGACTCGCTCAACATCCCTCAGCTGTGCGCGAGTCACGTGACCATAATCTTTGCAGGTGTTAAAAAAAACATGCAGACTACATTCTGGCTATCACTGTTCCTGCAATGTTTAAAAATAAATTACGAAAATGCCATCATTTCGTAATTTTTTTGTTCTGCCAAATAAATCATAATTTAATACTGATAATATTATTATTCGATTTAGGGTATATAGATTTGTATTATAGAATATATATTAAAATCAAACATAAAAATACTTTCACTAATGTTCACATACTTCTGCTGTGAAGACAGAACCTCACATATCACATATGAATGTGTGCGTGCGTGCATTCACATGCGTGTGTGTGTGTGTGTGTGTGTGTGTGTGTGTGTGTGTGTGTGTGTGTGTGTGTGTGTGTGTGTGTGTGTGTGTGTGTGCACGTGTGTGAATGTGTGCGTATGTGTGTGCTTGCGCGCGCGCGCCCGTGCAAAGATAGAAAACGTGTTTCTCGTTACATATCCCACGATTTGGTCAAAGTCCAGTGGAAGTCATGAGATCATGGGACAAACCATGGTGCGTGTTGGATAAAATCATGAGATAGCTGTTAGTAGACTTTGACCAAACGCAAACGGAAATATACCAGCTGAAGGAGGTTATATATATTTACTTATGTGGTCGATTTTGGCTCAATTTATTTGTCCCAATGATGCATTGATCCACTTCCGTGTGTGCTAAACTCTGAATGACATTGTGAGCTTTTTTGGAAACACAAAAAAAGGATGTGGGTAGCAGAGGGTTGCTTTAGAAACCCTCAGCAGAGGGTTTCTAAAGCATCAAACTGTCATTTCTAATCATCGTTTTATTTGCCATGAATTGTGATTTGAGCAACTTGGTAAATGCTTGACCTGTGTGGGTCCCTGGATTCTGTCCGTTATTTTGTGTTAATGCTGGAAAAAAGGTTGGGCACACTGTATTTTTTTTCTTACTTGATTTCCAATTAAAAAACATACATACATTTTTGCATTAAAAACTTGAATAATGCCCTTTACGGAGCATTTTGCGCAGATAAAGAAATGTGCGATTAACTGAGGAGAACATGCGATTAATCGCGATTAAATATTTTAGCCCTAATTTATATATATTTATATATTTGTATGTATTTATATACATTCATATATATATATATTTATTTATATGTTTTTTATTTATTTTTATGATATATGTATTTATTTTTATTTCACACAAACCACCCGAAGCGCACATTCTATATTGAATACATACACATACTGTATGGTAGCACAACTGCAATTAGAAAAAAATGTAATACCTGATCAAATTATTTAAAACTTACTATGATTGTTCATCTTTATTAATTAATAATTTTTACATTGTTTCTATTTGTTAAATCTGCGTGCCTCAGCCTGCTTTTCAAGTAAAGGCATTTATTCAAATGTAGATATGATAACACCGCCCCTGCATTAGTATTGAAATGAGTTGTGGCAGCGGGTGGCATACATTTTCAAGTACAAAAAATACCCATATGTTGTCAAATGCAACTGTGATCTAATCATGAAGTCTATGTGCAGTACAAAAGTAAGGCAATTGAACACTATGATACAACCACAGTAAAACACATGAGCTACACACACACAGACACACATATACACGATAAGTTATGTTATAGCGTCAACGAGAAAGGGAGTAAAGAGGGAGGCCATATAGAAGCCACACAGCAGGTCATCCAGAGGGAAAGGGAAAGCAACATTACACAGGTTATTCAGAACGCCTGGCGTTCCATCAGAGTGTAATTCCTGCTCTGCAGTGGCTTCTCGTGACTACTTTAACTTGAAGAGTGAGTCCTCATGTGCGGTTGGACAGGCAATGCAGCACAGCACAGCCTGGTGAATTATTCAATTTGACGTAAGTAATCCATGCCCTTGTGCAATTGGAGTACTTTCTCACAGTTTTCTCTCTCTCAAGGCCCTTCTGCCCGAAACATTTAATGAGTACTTTAGAATCCATAAATTCATCTCTAAATTCATCCATCTTATTTCATCAGTCAAATCATAATTACACTCTTCCTCTTCTGAGCAGCTTCTTCCAGCCGCCTATGGTGGCTCCCTGGGCATCCCCGGGCAGGTTGGTGGTATAACCAGCACAGCCTGGTTCTTCAACCCAGGGTCTTCTGACTGGTTGTGAGCACCCAGGGAGCACGCTTCTTAAACAGGGCCCAAACCAGCCGGGCTCCTCACAACGCCAAGCGCCTGGGTACTGCTGGAACCACTGTACCTGAAATGTTTTCCTTCGTTCACTACCGATGGCTCGTGGCCACGGGTGAGCAGGAATGCAGTCCGACTGGTATATTAAGGGCTTTGAGTTCACCACTCCGCCAATGAAAGCGGTGTAAAACTGGCAGTGACTTCATGTCCAAAATGAGATTTCTCGTCTGGGTTTAATAACGTTTACTTGATATTATTTAAAATTGGCCAATAAGATAACATGACGCCTGCGGCGACTCTCCCTGTGAAGTCAGGAGAAGCCCATGGGGACCTGGAGTGGTTTGGTTGCATACCAACCGATCAACCCTGGGGTGCAGGGGCCCCGCAGAGTGGGCTCGCGGAGAGTGGCCCCCCATGGTCTGACAGATACAAAAGGCGAAATGAGGACACCGAAATTCCTGTAGGTCTCGTGATGGACTGATATTTTATCTGGTGTGGCCTTCTCGGGTATTCCCAAAGTAAACTAGGACAGGAAGCAGCAGCCAACTGGTTAAAGATGGATGGAGGAAATGATCTAGGGCCTTGACCAAACCTGATATTGATATATTACTCGTTTGTTCAATCGCTAAATAAACTCAGTAGGCTGATACTGGATTCCAACTAGATTGAATAGCACATGTGCATTGTGTCATATGACTACAGTAATCTGTTGACATGGTTATCTGATTTGGATTTGCAAAGGGTGGTCAGTCATAAGCCACTAACTTGACTTGTCAAACTTGAGTCCCTAATTACAAAAAATGGTGAATCGTGATCAGCTAATGTCAATGTTACTGCACTCAAATAGAATTATGATTGCTACTCTCGTGCTTCCTCTCCTTCTGACAAAGTGGGTTAAGGTCCATGTGGAATAGTAGCAAATAATACACAACTAGTGCAGTGAATGATTGAGTTCCCTTGATAAAGGCTCGACATGTTAATATTATTTGAATATAGGCATAGCTATGTGTCTGTGGGAATTGTTTATAACACGCATGAAATCCAGCTGCAGGTATGGATCATTTAATTTAAATCTGAAAATAGCTTTTTTAGTTCTTGCTTCATTTCAATGGCCTACATATTTGGCAAATAATGCAATTGTCTGTTAGATTCTGATGAGCCTGTATCTGTTTTTGACAATCTGCTGTAGTAAAATAGCCTTTTGCCGAGATTGCTCCATATGTTAGTTTGTATTGTGTTAATGACATTTTTTTTTAAATAATCACTGCGATACATTCCATATAATCCTTATCAAACAATAAGTACTAACGTCCATTACTTGTAAAAGTGGTTACGAATTTATTTCGAGGTCCTATATTACAATCAGTGGTTCTGTTTGTTTAAGTTTCAGCGTTCATTCAGGATGTGTGTGCATGCGGGCGCTGCATGATCGGGCGGAGACAGCGTGACGTTTGCAGAGGAACTAGCCAATAGCAGTATTCGTTATACGGCCTATGATTGTACAGTAATACTATAACCCCTCCCACTTGTTTTACTGCAGCAATAAGATAGCCGAGGTCCAAGATCACTGATGACAAATCGAGCAACGAGCTGTATATGCATTACAAGAATATAGCATATACCCGCCGTGTATCATTATTACTTCCTAGTCCTCATCTGATCGAAGAAAATATTTTCGGGGTGTGTGCTCGAAGCCCGAGAGAAGAGGCATGTCGGCCTGTGAATAATACTGCTTCTACCAGACTGTCTTCTGAATCACCAGAGACGTATTCGCGAAGATTCGGATTCATCGTCGACGTCTGTTGTTTTCATCCAGGGGCGCGCACCGTCTCCCCATCAGCCAGAGCCAGGAAACAGTCTCCGCTACAGCCCCCCGGGTTAGCTGTTCCGCGGAGCATGCTAAAGAATGAGCCAAAGGGATACATTGGTTCATTTGTTTGCCGGAGGGTAAGTAACAACGTTTTGCCCAAATACGTCAACTTTACTAACTGCTCTGTAGTGTGTCGAAGCGACTCAAAATCTCTGGAAATAGACCTTGATTCAGTCGAGTGAGTCATTGCAAATCAACATGATGGTAACGTTACGCTGGGGTCAGATCGATTCCCCTGCTGGTTGTTGTTCAACAACGATCATAAATAAATTCCCCATAATCACTTCAGATCTGTATTACTTTAATAGTAACACTACTTTAGGGAAGAGATTTTCCTTGGTTCAGGTTGATAATGTTTTTATAATGGCCTACAAGTGAACTGTTTGCAGTTGTTTTGGTAGGATGCGTTAACATTAATTAAAGGTTGAATTGAATATATCTAATTCCCCTAACCGCGTGTAGTTGTCTATAAACTAGACTAATACAATTAACCAAATTGCAGAGCAGACACAGTTTGTGTATTTGACAGATATGATGGCCACACGGTAATTCGTGTCATTTCTGTCGGGGTTAAGGGTCAATGACGTCTATCTATTTTTTGTGCTCGAATACCAGTCGATTCAGTCGTTTTCGCCGTTCCATGCTTTTATTTTGTGTTTGCAAGGTCTCTCGTGATGAAAATGCTGTGATGAAGAAACATTCTTTATTTAAACTCCGAAATTCAGAAAGCGTCCCCTCAGCGTCACTCACATAACGCATGGCACTCTACACACACAGCCCCGAAAGTAGGCTAAAGGTCGGCCAGCCTCCGCTGCCTGCATATATGTGGGTTGCCCATTTGGAAAGGCAGGAGTAAATATAGCTGTAGCTATTGAAAAGGAGACGAGTATAGCTGATGAGAACACAACACAACACAAAGCTACAGCTCAGTTTCATAGAGGGGATCACTAATAGACCATTGGCTTCCTGATGGCCACAGCACATTGAGCATGTACATTCCAGCTCGTTGGCCATATGACAACATGGCACCAATGTCAGGTGAAGTTCGACCGTGCAGCCTCATTGTCACTGCAGGAATCTAGGCCTGTAGAAAGTTCTGGCCTTGGGGGATGGTTATCAAAACCAAAATTGCTATGTTATGTATCTTCTGTTCTGCTGCAGTTGTTGCTATTGCAGTACAGCCAACTGACAACCAAATATATGCCATGTTGTTTTTTTTGGAAGGGTTTGATCGGGTCAAATAGTGGCATCAGAAGAAAGGGTTATTCTTCCATATTGTATTGTGTATGTTGGTCATAACAAGCATAGCCAGAGCGAGCCATGACTGGACACGCAACTCTCGAAATTCACAGCCACATGTCACCATTCCCAGTTGGAGGTTTTACTTTGAACTTGTGTGGAGACTCTTTCTGCATTGGCTTCCTATCCTTCTTGTCTGTAAACCCAGCATTGAACTTCTGAAGGAATCCAATGTATGTCTCAGTTGCTGGTCACACTTTAATCACACTATTCTTTCCCTATCACAATAGTGGGTCATCATCGTGTCCCTGGCCTTTTTTAGATGACTGTTGAGTCAGATATTAAGAATAACCAATAACACCTTTCATATCTTCACTCAAATCAAGTCGACAAGATGGTGCCCATTTCTCCATTCACAATTCTTCTCTTTGTGCCTCTTTGTACC
>OMKX01000168.1:0-17404 GCA_900302425.1 Brosme brosme
CGGTCTCCGCTCCTCCGCCGCCCGCCGCCTCCCAGCCAGGTACAGCTGACCCTCTGCCCTCCCTGTCTCTCCCTGTCTCTCCCTGTCTCTCCCTGTCTGTCCCTGTCTGTCCCTGTCTCTCCCTGTCTGTCCCTGTCTCTCCCTGTCTCTCCCTGTCTCTCCCTGTCTCTCCCTGTCTCTCCCTGTCTCTCCCTGTCTCTCCCTGTCTCTCCCTGTCTCTCCCTGTCTCTCCCTGTCTCTCCCTGTCTCTCCCTGTCTCTCCCTGTCTCTCCCTGTCTGTCCCTGTCTCTCCCTGTCTCTCCCTGTCTTCCCTTTTGTTTGTGTTTCCTGCCTCACTCAACTCTATCCTCATCGTGTTTCCTGCTTCCTCTGCTCTCCTGGCAGACTTGCTTCTCACGGACCGGTCTTTGGACCGGACTCACCCAGGGGTGCCTGGACGTATCCCGTCATGGGGGTCCCAGGACGCTCCCGCAGTAGCGACCCCTGAACCTCTGCCCCCTGCCCCCCAACCTCAGCCTCCCACTGCCCCAAACGCCCCCCAGCTTCCGCTCCAAGCACCAGCCTGCTTAGCTTCCCCAGATCAGCAGGGTCCAGGTACTCACAGAGACACAGAGTCTCCTGGTCACACACAACATAGGGAAATGAATGAGAGAACCTAGTTATCTAAAGACATGAGGAGTCCTAGATTAAGACATGGCACCCTGCTGGGTATTTAAACTTAGCAATACCACTAGCTAGCTAGCTTAACACTAGCTTAACACTCGACTCTCAATAAGCCTTTCAAAGCACTTCATGAGACACGCTCTCCTCACTGGGTTACCAAATCATCTCATATGAGTCTTGTTGTCCCTCTCATCCCGTATCTGTCAGAATACAGCAGACAGCTGGGCACCCTGCTGGAAGAGGAGCCTGCCTGCTCGGTGCCCACAGGTGAGCTCCACCAGCCATTCTCCTTTCTTCTTCAGTGGTTGCATCTTTAGTAAACATACGCTACATTTCTAGCTCCTGATCCCAGAAGGGTTTTGGTTGCAGGGGCTCACCCTGTCTCCGACCAGAAGCCGGAGCGGACGCAGGACCGGAAGCGGGGAGCCCCCTTCGGAGTGGAGTCGGTCAGGAGGTCAGCGGGGTAAGTGAGCTAACGAGGCGGGGTCATGACCCATGGCAGCAGGCTGGAATCAACATCAATCATCCCCATTGAGTTTATTAACTGGGTAACACTTTAGAATGACATTCAGTCACTTCTTTAATAAGCCATTAGTTAATGAGGAACTAATATTTAATTAAACATGAATATACATTTGTAGATGATTAATAAAGACCCAGCCCACAAGCCTATCCAGCGGACCGTACCAACTGGTAGTCTGACCTATCCATCATATATCTGGGTGGACTTTCCCACTTGTGATGTCACTAGAGGGCAGATTTTGACATGGCTTGTAATGGCTAATTAACATCATACCTGGTGGTAGAATAGGGGCCCTTTAACATAGCATTTATTAATCATCTACAAATGTATATAAATGTTTTGTTAATGATTATTTCATCATTAACTAAAGGCTTATAAATGACATGACTGAACATTATTATAAAGTGTTTCCATTAACTGGACTGCAGCATGATTGTGTGTTTGAACTTGAGCACATGTTGTGTATTTTGTGGGAGATGGGCCTTTTAATTCTATGGGATTAATGACATTAGTGAATCTTTTTCAACGTTTTCCTTCTTGCTGTACTCTTGGCTTATTGTTCTTCATTATAGTCTATGCTGTTAATATGTTATCATGGTAAAGAATGAGACCTATTTACTTTCACTGAAACCGGAAAATCAATGTATTTAGAAATGTATGAATAAGAAGAAGTTGTCTTACGTGACTTTGTTGGTTAATGAAGTAACCAGGATCTTGAAATACTATTTGCTCAGCAGCATTCTTTTCTCAGGGAAGGTAGTAGCCTTCATTTCTCAGAAACCTTCTTAGTGTGACACAATCAACGCAATGTAGCCTTTAAAAAAGGGGATTTTTTTTCTACAACGCACGTCATGGTGACTTAACAATTGTTGCTGGCTGTACATACTGTTCTTGATGGCTGACATTTTTATAAAATGAAATATAGATAATAAACAAAACTATACAGTACAGTGAATGAATGACTGAGAAACATCGTCATGTGCCTGTGAGGAGCGGACGATCAAGCTTGGCATCAGTGCTTTGGAGAATCAATGGCTGTGTTGACCTTGTACCTCTGACCCCATGTGTTTGTCCTTCAGACCTGAGAGCTTGCTCTTTCTGCTGCCCTTTAACCCCTGCGCACCCTCGGCCCCTGGCCTCCAATATCTTGAGATGCCTAAAGCAGAGAGGGTTGAAACTGAACCCAACCCGACAGAGGCTCATCTCAAGGCCCAAGAGCCCGCCCCTTCACTCACCGCCACGCCCACGCAAGGTCCGGCCAATCCTGAGCTCTCATCCGTCCCGTCTTTTGGGGAGTCCTTAGATAGGCAAAAGAGTCACCTGACCAAGATGACCATTCAGTTAGGGACCCCGAGTGCCAAATCCAAACCTGGTCAGAGTCACTCTGCCTCCAACACCAATCCACCTGACACACCAGTCCAAACTACATTGCTGCCAATAGTTCAACGTTTTGAAACCGTCCCAAACCAGAAGCAAAGGATAGGAGTAGAGCCAACGCAAGCTGCTCTTGCTGATCACATGGGAGGTGACACTGTATCTATGGATTTAGGGTAAGTGTGGCATGGTGCTCACTCTTTCTTGTGTAGTTTGGAAAGATGAGTCATAGTTTGTTTTAGCATTACGTACTTCAACTTGAACAAATTAGTCTCTGTCCATCATTGAAAAAGGAGTGTTCGTTTCTGCCATCATATTTGACCATTTGTAGGGCCATTACATCTTCTCTCGTCTCTGATGTCCCTTGTCTCTTCAGAGAGAAGAGAGCAGCTGCCTCCTTACTGTCACGCCCCAAAGAGGTCAGCTCTGATTCCACTTCAACAGCAATGAGAAAAACATTAGAAGCCAGTGGTGGAAAAGACAATGTGGTTATGGACACGTTGTCAAGTAATCCTCAAACGCCGTGCCCAGAAATTCCAGACGCTGCTCAGAAATTCTTGGAGGATAGGAAACGGAAAGATGTTGCGGCCATGGCTGTGCCAGGCACTTTGAAGAAAGTCACAGATGTCGGATCACAAGCACAGACACATGAAGAAGAGGTTGATGTTCTCCTGGCATTCTGCAGCTCAAGGACTTCAGATGTACCTGGTCTGACCCAGAAGCATTTTGAAGAGGGAACAGAAACAATCCATGTGTTTATAGACACAAAGCCATATTGTGAAAGGCTAGACACCAAAGACAAGCAGGCAACCCCTAATATAATGGTTGAACCAGAAGAAATGCCATCTTCTGATCGAAGGGAAGATGCTTCATTAGGGTTTTCAGTGACCTCAAAGCAGAATGATGACATAGTGAGAGACCCCTGTGTTATAGAGCTATTGCCATCATGCCCACAGCTCTCAGTCATTCCTGGGATTTCATCTTTAGACCAGCAACTGGATGTAGATTGGCCAACTGATGGGATATCACCACTGGAGAAGTTACCCAGCAAGAGAATGGTGTCGTGTGCACATTCAAATGATGAGCATTTACGCTGCGGTGATAGTGCAATTATTGCAAATATGGTAAACATGATAACATCCTGTCCCAAATCGAACAGTATTCCCGGATTTCCAACTGTTCCGAAGCATGAGCCAAATATGGTCAATATCCTCCCCTCATGCCCCAGAGTGACAAGTGTTCCAGGTCTGACCTCAACTCCAGAGGATTCCTGCTATAAGGAATGTGTCATGGATAGAAGCTTTCTTTGGAACAAAAAAGTACAGATAGAAGAGCAGTTTGTTTTCCACATATCTGGCAGGCCAGAAACACATCCAGAACATCTAGAGAAGATGGTACACATGTTACCAGCCTGTCCCAGGACGACAATCATCCCCGGGTTTCCCTCCGCACAGAACAGGGAGGCAAGCTTTGCAAAGCTTCTGCCGACGTGTCCTAAAGTAGCCCGAGCGTTCGGCATGCCCTCTCAAACGAGTATGGAGGGTGCAGATAAGTCCTGGCATAAGGACGCCCCTCTGGTGTGCTTCAGAAAATTAAAGAATAGAGAAAGGCTTTTTTCCCATATTGATCACAATCAAAATATTGCCAGTGCTGATTCCAAAATGGTTGCCATTCTGCCTTCATGTCCTGTTAAGTCAAGTCTCCCAGGTTTTCCCTCAGCCCCCAAAAGAGAAGCACCCAGTATGGTCAGTAATTACTTTACATGTCCTATGGCAAGCAGGATTGCAGGTGTTTCAACCAGGAAGCCCCTGGGGGCAGACAGCAGTGCCACCTGGTTGGTCCTGAAAACCAAACCATTAGGCGGGCTGGTGAGCAGCGGACAGCGTCATGTAGTGGATGAAATATCCAAAATTAGTACCGAATTTCTTAACATGGTAAATATGTTAGCCTCTTGTCCAAGCAAAGAGACCATCAGTGGTTTTCCCTTTGCCCCAAGGAAAGCTCCCAGTATGGCAAACTTTCTACCTGCTTGTCCAAAGGTGGCCAAAGCTTTAGGCTTAGCCTCTATAGAGTGTATTAGGCGTGGAGGGGAAGGTTGGGACACGGCTGAGTGCTTGTGGCTAAAGCCGTTGGCTACACAAGAGATCCTCACGGGTCGTTGCCAAGAGATTTTCTGCAGTAATCACAGAATGATGAAAGCCATGGTAGACATGATGCCCTCTTGTCCACAAAAGGCCACAGTGCATGGTTTTCCATCTGCACCAAGACAAGAAAGCTCTATTGTTAGCATGCTGTCCACTTGCCCCAGAAAGTCAAGGGTCCCTGGTTGTCCTTCTAAAGAACCAAATTGCTCATATGGTCAGGATTTAGAAATGGTTGAGCAGCTTGTATTAGGAAAGCCCTTAAGGAGAGGTGAACTGCTGATCAAAGGAGTCCTCACAAGGCCTTTTCACTGCCCTGAAAAGAGACACTGGTATGGTTCAGTAGCTATGTCGCCATCCTGTCCTTTGAAGACCGTCATTTTCGGTGTTCCCTCAGCGCCCCAGAAGTTAACACACAGTATGGTGAATCTTGTGCGTACGTGCCCTAGACAGACCCGTGTTTGTGGCTTACCATCAAGGATTTGCATTCATTCTGAAAGCAAAGGCTGGTATTCTCAAAATATACCGATTAAAAAGAGAGCAGCACCGAAACGATGCACTGAAATCCTACAGTGTGATGTAAGAGATGTACAATCCACAGAAAGTATGGCTGCAACATTGCCCTCTTGTCCTGAGATGACAAGTGTTCCTGGTTTCCCCTCTGTATGGAGGCAGTCATTAGCTTGCAGTCTAAATATGCAAAATATGCAACCTACTTGTGCAAACATGTCTAGAGTTTCTGGAATGCCATTTTTAAACCTTAGCAAAACAGCTAATTGGTCAATTGATACAAGGTCACTTATCTCTCCTAAACTGAGAGCAGTGCTCCATTTTGAGAAAATGTATTCAGTAGATTTGGACTTGGTCACACATATGGTGTCTATGTTACCATCATGCCCAAGAGAGCCTCATATGCCAGGCTTCCCATCTAACTCAAGCAGCATTTTAGCAGATGGACCAAGTATTTTACATCTTCAGCACATTTGTCCAAAGCATTCTAGATGTTCTGGAATACCTTCCAGATATCCCTCTGATCTAGATGAAGATATTTGGAATGAGGATAGAGGAATGATTTGGAAAAGACAACCAGGGAACAGAAAAAGTCACAAAGTAATATATGGTGAAAGGATGTCGGACAATGAAAGACATATGGTTAAAATAATGGTGTCAATGTTACCGCCGTGTGCCAAAACATCTTCTATCCCTGGATTTCCTTCCAAGTTTGAACATAGTAAACACACATCTGTGAACAATGAGCACCACGGCATGTTTAAAATGTTGCCTACTTTCCCAAAACGCTCAGAGATCCCAGGTCTTCCGGCCACAAACCACACAGCTAGACAAGATGACTGGCAAGGATACAGAAATACTGTTTGGCAGAAAGGGTCTGGTATGTGTCCTGGATTTCAGCACAGTTGGAAAGTGAAGGAGATGCCATTGAGTGACAGGGAAATGATGCTTAGTATTTTGCCACTATGTACTCGACATGCCCTCAGCCCAGGCTCTCCGTCCGCTGCACAGTTGGTATTGGAACACTCCATACCCCCCAACCAAGATGGACCAGAGGTTATCGGGCAAAGAATGACAAGTGAGGCATCTTTCTGTTCTAAAGGGTCCATCGTCACTGAGCTTACGCCAGCACATTCAGAACTTTCAGGAGACAAATACTCAAGTGGAAACAAAGAGGCGAAGGACACATTGCCTCAACCTGATGCAGTTCAATATTCATTCAATGAGAAAGAAGTGGAATTCCAAAGTGGCTCAGCGTCTGGTGGTCCTGAAGTGGAGAGGGGCTTTTGGGCACTAAATGAGACTGAAGATGTAGGACCTCTAGAGAAAGGGTGAGTGAGGCAAGAAGATCATGTATTCATGATTGGATTTTACAGGCTTGTGTGCTCATCCATCAGCAAAGTAGTGGCTGAACGACCTGTCTTTCAAATTATATTTTCAGACACTTGCACTGCAGAATGTGGCACTCGGTTCCTGAAATGGCCTTAGTCTTGAGTGTGAGAGAGAGGTGGGTTGCAAGAGTTTGATTGCTGGCCTGTTTGACGTCTCCAACGCCTTTGCATCATTTCATCAACATCTGGCTGACTAATTTGTAGCTTGGTTAGGTTTTCTTTGCTGTTGTTTGTTATTTGTTCTTTTGGGGTTCATCTCATGAATCATTTCCGCTTTTGTCAATTTTCTCAGGACCACCATATTATTAGATGTGTGTGTGTGTGACTCTCTCTTGCCAGAGAGCAGAGTGTGAAGGAGAGTGTCAAGGGATGTCAGTGTCCAAAGACACGAGGCACTCCTAATATGTGCCTGAGAGAGTGCAGCGTTTGACCCTGTGTCACTGTGTTGTTTGGTTGGTGTATATTTGCATGGCATGGATTTGCATTGACTGCTCATGATGGATTTGCAATACTTACATTTGTTTTGTAATGATGCTATTCCATCTGTGAATAACAAAGTGCCGTATGTGTTGATACAGACGGGTGCGCAGTTGGGGGTCTTGGTTATGCTGTGGATTATTATAGGGATCAAGATAATAATTGTTGTCAACATGCATGTTTTACTCAAGAATAGTTTTAATCCATATCAAATATCTATCATCCTCTATTTGTATTGGTATCGGTAACAGTAAAGCCTGTTTACGTAGACAGTGATGTTGACGATGATGATTGCCATAGGACAATAAAGTGTTTATTACTTCTGATTAATTCATTACATGCAATGCATGGCACTGCAGTTTGGATTTACTTGGTAAAGTTGAGGTCGCCCCTGATTATGACTTTGTCCTCTCCATAGAAATGAAAACATGGTTTCACTGCTCCCGTCATGCCCATCTGCTGCTGTTGCACTGGGGTTCCCATCCATCAACATCCACTCTGACAGAGGTCCTACCGACCGGAGCGTACTGTGGGAGCAGCGTCCCAAGACCACTGCACAGCTATACATTGGAGAACCCGAAGAGGAGAGCATGAGGATCAGAGAAGTGGTTGCCATGGTGCCTTCATGTCCCATTGCTGCCAAAATCCACGGATTCCCTTCAAAAAGATCTGGACTGGATGAAAGAGAGACAGAGGAACAAAGCCCTCCAGATCATTTGGATCAAAACACAGTGGGTGAAACACATGGATTACCTTCACCTGAACACAAGACGGACTGGAGCAGGGAGGCTGAGTTCAACGAAGACATGGGAGAAATCCAGCAGTCCTGCGCTGAAAGGACAGATCCCCCAAATGTTTGCAAGGACATTGTCGTTCAACCTCGCCCCTGTGTTATCAACGATATAATCAACATGGTAGATATCCTGCCCACGTTCCCAAATATATCTAGTGTACCTGGTTTATCATCAATCTCTCAGTGCGATGACAGCTCATGGCCATTTGTTCCAGACACACTATTTGAGAAGAAAAATATACATATAAGCAATGTTATGACGGACATTTCCCAAGAAGAAAGAGATCAAATGAAAAAGATGCATTTGGTACCAACTTGCCCGAGGCAATCTAAGATATCTGGATTTCCATCAGTACCTAACTCCCATTTAACAGTGAGTTATAGAGAACATATGGTAAGCCTGTTACCTTCTTGCCCAAAAGTCTCCTGTATCCAAGGTGTTCCTTCATCACGAGAGTCTTTAAACAAAGCATGGCTAACAGATATCACGCCTCTCTTGGAAAGGCAGAAAGAAACCAGTGCAAGAGTCATCAAAGATATATTCAATAAGGACTCAATGAAACCAATGGTAGCTCTGAGCCCAACCTGTCCCAAAGAAGCTTCAATCCCAGGGTTTCCCTCGGTCCCCAGGCCAACATCGATCTATCATGAGCCTAATGTATTTGACCTTTTTCCATCGTGCCCTGTAGTCTCTAATATTACTGGGTTTCCATCAATCCAGACAGCTGATAGCAAAAACTGGTCATCGCATTGTCAGCCATTGTTGGAGAAGCAATTCAGGGAGACACCTTTATTTGTACTGCACAAATATGAAATGAAGAAAGAAATGAGTGGAATGTTGTCTCTTTTACCAAGTTGTCCTAGGGAGTCACAGACTCCTGGACTCCCCTCTGTGCTACCCAAAAAGCTTTACTTTGGAAATGTGCCAAATATGGTGTATCTTTCCAATTCTTGTCCAAGGGTCTCACAAATACCAGGACTCCTCTCATCTCAATGTACAAAATGTCCAGAGTGGGTGATAAGCCATGAGCCATTGTGGACAAGAACACCTGAGGATAAGGAGCTCTTGTTAACTGACAAGAATGAAAGAGATTGGGACACCATGAAGGCAATGTTTTTCCTGGTACCTTCCTGTCCAAAGGAGGCACAGATTCCAGGATTTCCATCAGTTCCAAACCCACACATAGATAATTATGAACTAAATAACATCAACCAGCTCTCGTCATGCCCCCATGTTTCCAATATTCAAGGAATGCCTTCACTTAAGAGGGGGGCAGAAGCCGCTTGGGTGCAAAAGCCAAGGGAGATATTATTGAAGAGATCAGCATTGAAGAAGAATGTTATGTTAAATGGATCACAAGTGAACTCAAACGACCAGAATAACATGTTGTTTATTGTACCGTCCTGTCCTAATGCTGCCACTCTGCCTGGTTTCCCATCAATTCCAAATCCCAAAATCGTACGTTATGGGCCGAATATAGTAAATCTCCTCCCACTGTGCCCTCAGTATTCCAACATATGTGGATTCCCATCAGTTGAAGGAGTCAGCGGATTAGAATGGGTTGCTGAACTCTGTTCTTTGATAAAGACACCACTGAAAATTCCTCAGTTTATGATTGAAAAGTCTGCCATGGCCGCAGACGAATCAAACAACATGTGTGCCTTGGTTCCCTCTTGCTCAAGAGCCCCAGTGTTACCAGGCTTCCCATCTGCCTCTGGTTGCAGTATGTCAAAACTACTACCGGTTTGTCCTAAAGACTCCATTTTCCCTGGTGGTGCAACTCTTCGCGGAACTACAAAACTTCAATGGATTTCTGCTGAAGACGAGTCGATTGAGTTGAAGAGTTTGTTGGGCGACCTTCAGAGAGCCAGCATTTTTACAACAGACAGTCCCATCCAAGACAGAGAAACTCTGAAAGCGATGTTAGCCCTGGCTCCATCATGTCCGGAGGCGTCAACAATTCATGGGTTCCCTTCTGCGCCTAGATCCAAGACAGAACCCCATGAGGGAAGCCTCATGCCTCACTGCCCTAGAGCTTCAGCTATCGCAGGATTCCCGTCTATGACTGAGGTCCAATGCACAGGTTGGTTAATGGACCCCATACTCCTGTGGATGAGGTCTGACAGCAAACCATTAGATATGATTATGCCAACCTCTGGACAGGAGCACCCATATGGTTCCAATGTCACCTCAAGTATGAAGACCTTGGTGGCATCCTGCCCTAAAGTCACTCGGGTGCCAGGTTTACCATCTGCGCCTGTTGGAAACAGACCCCCAGACATGGTCAGTTTGTACACATCGACACCATGTTGTTCCACAATCCCTGGTTTTCCATCAGCAAGAATGATTACCTCCTCAGCTATTGACACAAAGGATAGGATACCCGACACCAAGCCCCTCCCAAAGAACCTGCTAAAGAAGAGGATGTCTATGGCAGAGTGGACCGCAGAAGACAAAGGGATTATGAAACATCTGGTATTAATGGCTCCATCGTGTCCATGTGTAGCTCAGAGTCGTGGGTTCCCCTCCATTCGGCCCCAGACACAAACAGAGTGTCAGGCGGTTGTGCCCTCTATGCCGACAACCGATGACTCTAAACCACAAGAACTGCATTATGCAGACCATGTTCAGCCTTCTCCTGTAGAAGCAAGCAGCATTGACTTTACCTCCTCACCTGTGAACTGCCCAGCTGTGGAACATGCATATGGTGAGACATGTTTAGTGTATGTTAAAAATGTAATGATGTGGAAGATTCAAATCAAGGTGTAGTTCCTGAGTCCTTGGCTCAGACCACGGAGTCAAGACTCAATGTTTAATCCTTTATTCGTGGGCTCTCAGGATACCCAGAACCACCAGCCCAGTCCTTCAGGGATTCTCTTGATTCATTTCACAAAACACTATATCAAAACACATGAGAAGGGCGGTCCTGTCGGAGGCCATCCAATAAGGCCAAGGCCAAAACCATATCAACTGTTTAGTAAACTTACAGTTGGGGTTGAACACGGGTCTGGCAGGGAGAGGGATGAGGACATGAAGAGGGGAAAACCATAACTGTTAGGAATTCATTTAGGGGAATGAGAAACAAACGAGTTGAATCCATATTAAAAATTAGGAATTAGTACTTTCCTGTTGTGAAGTAGGGTTTCCTTGGTGCGATCCTTTTTGTGTTTGAAATGATTTATTTGTTTATTTGTTGTTTCTTTCGTGTTGGAACAGAAGTCCATTCTAAAGAAAGGTCAGAACAAGCCTTTGTGGTGGAGGGGTAAGTGGATGAGTCCAGGGCTCTTGCATGGTTTGGTGGAGTGCTCTCGCGTAGTTTGCTAGTAAATCATATGTCTAACCAGACCTGCAGTAGCTAGTCACTTGAATAACAAAATACAGGTTATTTAGATAGTATATACTTACCGCTGCATTTGTTTTGTTCTGGCAAGAACGTTTCTTAAAGCATTGTGTCTGGGTCCTTAGATACCCACAGATTAAGAAGCCTAAAGCAGAGGAGGTGGACACTGAGAAGATGCATTTGGATCAACCGGAACTGGATGTAGGCTTAGGTTGGGAAGTGTTGGAAGCAGATGGAACAGTGACAGCTCAGGAGATAGAGTCCTCCTTGTTTGAAAAAGGGAAAGACAATTCAGGACTAGTCAATACAATTGTGGGGGTTTTCAACAGAGGGTAAGTTAAACCTTGGTTTGAAGCATCCATCGTGCATGGTTAAGTGTGTGCATTGAATGAACGTCTAAGAGAGATAACATCAAAATATAAACCATTTTTGTTCTATTTTAAGTAGTTTAACGGTCAACAGTGTATACACTCTAATACAGATTGATTTCTTATTGTAATGGAATGGATGGCCTTCAAGGAGGCAAGATGAATATTTTATGTTTCAACGTAAAATATTCCTTTAGTTTTTTGTGTTTTTGCCCCAGCCATGGCTTTGTCACTAAAAAGTATCATTCTCTCACAGTTATGAGACCGTAGCATCCATTTTGGCGCCTTCTAGTTCTGGTGCAGCTGAAGCTGTCCAACCAAAGCGCTCCTCGTCCTCACTTGGTCCTGAGGCGAGCGATTCGACCGTCCCATTGGATGGGTTTCCTCCGCTCTCTCCAGACAACATTGCTTTAATAGAGACGGCCAATCACGAGGGCCTGAGTGAAAGTGAAAGCAAACAGGGCATAGAACCCCCAGTGAGAGCGGAGGCCTTCATGTGGGATCTGGCAGAGGACCGCTCAGCGTCTGCATCGCCGACCTCCGAGAGCGATGACGGCTCATCAGGAGTGGTCGGCTCGAGCGCCATGAAGAAATGGCCGCCGTTGACAGAGGCGGATATTGATGAAATATCGAAGGCCCGGCTTGAGGGAGCTGAGAAAGAGCCGGCCTGCTCTGATCCATGGGGCAGCAGGGATAGATTGGTCTCACAGCAGGGGTTGGTGACATCATCAGGTGAAGGTGGGACTACGTGCCGGGCTGAGATAGGACCAAAAGGGACTGAAAATGCCCTCCTGGACCCCGGGTGAGTGCCAGGGGGCAACCGCTCCTCTGCTGCACGGCATGAAAGTATGAACAGTTGTCAATGCGTTGGAACACTTCTGTGGTAACTCGTTTGGCCTTCTGTTCTGCTTCATGTATGACTGCTGGGTTTGGTTTGCTATTAACATCAGATGAGGATTTGGATCCGGAAATGTATCCTTATTTCAGATATTTGAAGATATGCACAGGTCTTAAAATGTACGGTTTTCTTTGTCTTTGGGCTCACATAATGATGTGGTGCTTAATGCATGTGTTTAAGTGTGGAAGATTATTGAGACATTTCTATGTTGTTTGATTTGATCTAAGGCGCTGTGGGTAAGATTTAAGAGCTTATTTTTTTGTGTCATTTGTTGAAATGTAGAAATTGCATATCCATCCATCAGCTTTCAGTGAGTGAAATGCACTATGAGAATTTCTGTTTTGGTTCGGGTAATCCATCTTGCCTGTCAATCACAGCTCAGAAATGCAACACTTCTCAACGGCGGAGAAACTTAGGACAGAGGGAGCAGAGAGGGAGGGAACTGTTTCTGGTTTTGTTTCAAAAAGAGCATCTGCTCTTTTCCACTCTCTCTCTTTTCAACTCTCAAATCGTACCTACAGCTTCTTTGCCATTGGTTTTTATTCTCACAGCTTGTGCTGATCAAGTTTTGCAATATGTGTGCGTGTGTGTGTGTGTGTGTGTGTGTGTGAGATCACGGCATGTTGTAACAAGCAATTGAACCAGAAATCTGAAGCCTGTCCTTCTTTGTCCTTGAACTCCCAAAGGCAAAGCAGCGGGGAAGGTTCTGCCCCCGCCGTGGAGCCAGCCGCACTAGAGGCTTTGGTTACTAATAACAAGGAAGAACATCGAGAGATGACTTCCATTCTAGTTCCACCCCTGTCAAATGTTCTCCCCCAGCAAGAGGAGCGAGAGCACAAGCCCGATCACCTGGGCCCCAAACGCGACGCATTCCACCTTGAAAATGCAGCGAACGATGTTGCAGAAAATGACACTCCAATAGAGATTGTTCCAACACAGCCAACTGCTGAAGTAGTCCCTCCCCGCAGAACAAAGAGAAAGACCGGGATACCTTCTCCACATGTCCAGAAGAAAGCTGATACACAAGAAACTGAAACTGAAGAATCCATGCAGGTGGTGTCCTCACAGCCGTCGGCGGAGAGCAGCTGTAGCAGGACTAGTAGCATTATCCCTCCAGATGGAGTGGAGGTACAAAAAGACAAACAGGAATCTGTGCAAATACAAGGAGGCCTTGTCCCTCCGCGTCGTGTCAGAAAGAGAGATGAAACTATTCCACTCGAAACAACACAGAAAACAAATGGTGTTTCCCCAACTCTCCCAGAAATTCCAATGAAGCTATCCAGGAAAAAACGCAAGTTGAGTAAAAATCTTCCTGTTCCGATAACTGATGTGCAGCTGTCCTTGGATGTCCAAGCCAGATGTGATCCAGTAACATCTGTGAAACACCCTACGCCACCGCCCTCTGTGAGGGACACAATGGCTTTAAGCAACACCCAAAGTGCTGATGGACCCGACCAAACAGTCCCCAGGGTGCATGCAAGGGAGCACAGGAACGAAGTGGACTCTCCAAATGATCTGTCTGGAGAAACGGGTGTTTCTGATAATGTTAAACATCCAGAATGGGTTTCCCCAGAACAGAAACCCTCCAGCCAGTCTGCTTTAAATGGATCAAGCCAGTCTGCCCAGCAAGATGATCTGAGTCCAACCCTGGAAGTGAAGATCAAGGAAAGTGACCAAACAAAGCCAGAAAGTGAATCATTTGCTGATTTTGGTGTTGAGCCGACAGAGTGTCTCTCTATTATCAGAAAGATAGCCCCTCCCCGATCAATAAAGAAGAAAGTGCCTGCAGTCAACTCCATCAGCAAAACAGTCAATGAGGGTGAAAAATGTGACCAGGAGGAAACACTGGTACAGGCCCTAGAAGTGGCTCCCATCCCTCCACCACAGGAGTCCAACCAGAAGGATATACCAGTGTCTCTCCCTATTCCGATGTCCAGGGCGAGGAAACGTCTCAGTGAAGCCTTCCTAGATGCCCCGCCCACTGAGGGAACGGCTCCTGGTTTTTCCGCTCAGCTCACTAGAAGTTCTTCCAAAGACGACGAGGCCAAGCCCAGCAGGCAGAGAGGACGTAGATCAGTCACACGTCTGAGTTCAGGACAACTGGAAACATCTCAACAAAAGAAGAGGAGCCGTAGCCTTCCTCCTCTTCCTCTTCAGGCAGTTCCCTCTGTGTTCCCCAGGAGAAGTCGACTGCACATTGAGAGCAAAGGTAAATTAATGGGTGATGACGGCGCTGAGACCAGACCATCAGGCTTGCCTGTGGCAAAACCAAGGATAAAGAAACGTTTAAGCGGATCCTTCCCAGACAACTTCACACCAGCGGGTTCACCATGTCCCTCTTCGACGGAAAGGTCGAACAAAATGGTGTGCGATGAAACGGTTCTACAAGGCACTGAACAGACAAGCATCTCCCTTCCGATTCCTATGCCACGTCCCAAAAAACGACTCAGTGCATCGTATCCAGACAGTACACCTCCTCCAGACTCCGTGCTCTCCACAGACACTGAAGGCTGGGGTATCAAGCAGGATGTTTCATCTTCCTATCACCAGGATGCAACAGAATTCTCCCCGTCGTTGGAATCATGCTCTCACTCTGATGGAGGCTTCTTCACCATCCTCAGGTCAGAGTGTACGACTTCAGAGTCGGATCAAGAAGCCAACAAGATACAAGTTTCTTCCGAGGTGGAACTTCCTCCACCGGAATCTGTTGGAGACGCTGTCCTGAGAGTGAACGCGAAGGAGCCGTGCATGGAAGACTGGACTTTAACTGATAAATCTGCAGGGACACAAGATACTGAAACGGCTATGGAGCTTGTGGCTGATCAGACTGATGGTGTATGTGAGGCTGAGAAGGGCTTTGCTTCTACGGTCACAGCTCCTCTAGATGACTGGCTGCATTTAGAGAACATGAATGAAAGTGAGCCTACAGACATCACCTTGGGTCAGGAGGTGGGAGTTGAAGAGGGGGACTTTTGCCTTGTGTCAGTAGCTGCTGGTGATGTAGAGGAAGAAGGGTAAGTGGTCTGTTGAAGTGTGGAGGAAGAATCCAAAACATGTTTCCTAAATGTCCAGTCCCATTTCCCCTTAAGGAAAGTCACGCACAATTTTGCTTAGAAAATATTTAGTAATACTTTTTCTCCTGTTTTTCTGCCCCTCCCCAGCCAGGGTGAGACAACAGAGAAATCCTCAGACCGACCGGTTCCAGTACCTCGTGGAAAGAAGCGTTTAAGCGGTTCTTACCATGAGAGTGGGCCGAAGACACCACAGAAAGGATCAGCAGGAGCACCAGATGCTGAAGTATGTTTGTTATGTCACTCATAAATTGTCATTTACTTGACAGGCATAAGGTTTTCTCCTCTTGCTGACTGTATCAAATATAACACTCTAATGCATCTACATTACGTGTGTGTGTGTGTTGTGTGTGTACCTTTAGAGCCTGTTGGCCAGCCCAGAGCTTGTGACATCCAGTCAGTCATTACTACATTGGTGTCAGGAAGTGACCCAAGGTCACAAGGGGGTCAAAATAACAAACTTCAGCACATCCTGGAGAAATGGTCTGGCCTTCTGCGCCATCCTGCATCACTACTATCCCGACAAGATGTAAGAAACTCGTCCCTACAAATTATTGAAATTTATCAATTGATCGGCATTGAGTCTGTATTTCAACTGTTCACATGATTTAATACTTTTCCTTTTGGACAGCAATTATGAGATGCTGGACCCGTATGACATCCAAAGTAACAACAAAAAGGTGACTTTGTTTTATTCCCTCCTGACATTTTACCAAAACACGGAACACATGTCAATGTTATCCGACATGAATCCTCGTACGATGTGAGCTCTGTGTTGACCTTCTGTTTGTTTCCCATCAAACCTCCAGGCTTTTGACGGCTTCGCTGAGCGTGGCATCTCGCGGCTGATGGGGCCTTCGGACATGGTGCTGCTGGCCGTCCCCGACCGCCTCATCGTCATGACCTACCTCAACCAGATCCGGACCCACTTCACGGGCCAGGAGCTGAGCGTCCTGCACATCGAGAAGGACAGCAGCGCGTCCAGCTACGGCGTGGCCGCCGACCGGGAGGGCCGGGAGGGCGTGGACCCGGGGGCCGCCGCCCGCTACTACGCCCAGAAGCTCCAGGAGGAGGGCTTCACCACGGAGACCAACGGCAAGACCTCCTCGGCGACCCCTGACCACGAGGACGGGGACCGGGACGGCAAGGCCGGCAGAGAGCTGGTCCCCCCGCCCCGGACCAAACGGGGGACCCACTTTCTGTCCAAGACGGGGTTCTCCCGCGTCAAAGACGCAGACCTGGTGAAGAAGCGCAGGTCGCTACGGAAGAGCGGCAGCTCTGGGGAGGAGCTAGGAATACCCGGGGTAGGATTACACACTTCTAGAACACAAGCTCTTCTTCTGCTCTTTGTGTTGTGGTGGAAACAGGAAAGGATGACAGTGACACAATGCCTTCATCTCTTAGGTTGGAGAAGGGCAGGATGAGAGTGAAACCGCGCAAAGAAAACTGGAAACAGGTAAATTGTTCTGAAGCTGTAAGCACTGGATGTGTAGAACAACATCATCCTCATTTCCTCTTGTTGTTAGAGTTTTGTCTTATTTGCTGTGTAATCCCTGATCTCTGGTGTGTGTTTGTGTTCCCGAAGGAAAAGAGGCTGAAGAGGCGCGTCCAGAGGAGAGCCAGGTCAGAGGAGGGTCAGAGGTCAGTCCATGTTACATTAGCTCTACACACAGAGGTCAGAGGTCAGAGGTCAGTCCATGTTACATTAGCTCTACATGTGTGCATGTGTGTGTGTGTGTTAACAGCGTGTGTGTGTGTGTGTGTGTGTGTGTGTGTGTGTGTGTGTGTGTGTGTGTGTGTGTGTGTGTGTGTGTGTGTGTGTGTGTGCGTGTGCATGCGTTCATGTGTACTACA
>OMKX01000170.1:0-17638 GCA_900302425.1 Brosme brosme
AGGGCAGAGACAGAGGGAGAGAGAGAGGCAGAGCGAGACAAAGGGAGAGAGAAAGAGAGACAATTTATGGATGCTGTATGCACCTAAAGATTTCACTAAGAGTTCAAAAAGTATGATGCCGTCAGTGCATGAGATATAGAATCTTTGATATGTAGAGGTTTGGGGGGTGCATGTGCCAGTGTGTGTTTATGTGTGTGTGTGTGTGTGTATGTGTGTATGTGTGTGTGTATGTGTGTTTGTGTGTGCTTGCGTCTGTGATTGTTTGTGTTTTCAGGAAGGGTGCAGGAAATAGAAAGATGAGACAGAACAGGGACGAGAGAGAGAGAAAGAGAGAGATTTATTCTCTTTCCTCTTCTGTTTTGATGGATGTGTCCCGACAGATGGCATAACCCCCTGAAGCTTGCCTCCACCAGGGTCCAACTACCTTTCATGTCTGTTCAGTGCTGAGAGGACACAAGGAGGTGGAAGATTGCAAGTAACAGGAGAAGGAGAACAGGAAAGACAATAGCATCCACAAAGTCCCTGAGTTGGGGTTTCACCTAACAAGCTCCTGGCCCACTTCTATCTGATCAGATTCCCTAGCCGTCCTCCTTCTATGACAACAAAGATGAAGGGGCTGACACAATATCCTGTCTAGTTTTAGACGAGGGAAAATATCTGACCATTCAAGGACATGCCAAACTGCAATTCTGAAGGGATTCCCTTGTTATTATATTTTAGCCAAACAAACTTGTTGTCTTTGTCGGTGGAAATGCTCAGTTGAGCAGAGAGCAATCGCCCGAGTATGGCTGCCAAGGTATAATGTTCAGCATTTGCTGACTTGAAATACTGAGCAAAGAGGAGGATTTTTTTACAAATCATATGATAGCCCATTAATATAAACTTGTGTTTCCACTGAATTTGATCCTTGAATGACTTTGCACGAAGACAGAAACAACAATGCGATTTGGCTTTGGTAACCTTGTGGATGGCCATGGTTGGGTTGGCTATTCAAATAGTAATAACACCTTTCAGAAAGGTGCACTTTGAGACCGTAATGTGTGCTGTTTGTTGACAAACTCTAGACATCGCTCCACACAGACAGGACTTCCACGACAAAACATGGCCAGTTGTTCTTTGTTCTTTTTACTCGCCTGCTACATTGCAAGTAGCAGGCGATGTCATTTGAATTTAATTGAATCTTGACCTCCTATCAGACGTGGGTAGGCGTGACCATTCTATTCTTTGTCCCTTATGGAGCTGCAAGTGTGAGCAGTCATGGTGTAGCCTATACGCTATGCATCACTGCAAAAATCATTATTTCATGTGGGTGCTAAATTGTCTAACGGGCTAATCTAATAAACCTTTCTGTTGCATTCACAGCAATGAAATAATCCAAGAATGAAGTCTTTCTCATCATTAAAGATTTTATTAAACAACGATGACACACTTGACTGCTTTTAAGACAGTATACATTCAGATTAGGTTATCTGTACAGTAAAGGTTGCAGGAAAGTCTAAAAATAACATCCATTTTCTTGGAATTGCTTCACATGTATGCCTTTCTGCAGCAATGGTTCCTGATGATTCCACTTTTTTTTTTAAAGTAATTCCCAGTATATGGTTAGATATTGATTTATACATGCCAGTGTATTTCAACATTTTCAACATTGTTATAAAGTAAACCCGGACCTAATTGACTAGGCTTTGGCATTTGTTTTATTTTTTTATAGAAATCTCAACCATTATTTGAAACGATTAACAAAGAAACTGTATTTTGTATGTTCAGCGACAGATCACTAAAGCTTCTGTCTTATTCTGCGCCAACACGTGTGGTTCAGTGCATTAAACCTGGGGCACATATGTTGGCACCCAATACAGCATACGTATACAGAGAGGTTGTACGCAACAAAAATGTATACTAATACTGCATTTTGGCATCGTGTCATTTCAACTACATAAGACACATTCCATAGTGTCCTCACCCAAGCAAGGCCATCTATAAGGCTTTGGAACGACTGCATTTTCACTTTAAGGTTGTGTTACTCATGGAAAGGGCGGGTAGGTTATTGAGCAGCAAAACTTTACAAACATTTCCATTCAATGTGGCAAGTAGAAACTAAACAAACGAAAAACACCATCCCAGCTCAAGCATTTGTTTTCCCCACCATTTTGAAGTGCTCCAAATATGTGGCAGCCATAACCCTTTGACAAATGAACACAAAACTCCACGTGTTATGTTATTGAATACCTATTACATCACTTTTTTTGTATGGGATAACATCAATACATCTTAAACATGAAGCAATACATCCTTTTACGCACGAGATGATGGTGGAGTTGGAATCAGTGTATTCCATTAGGTGTAAACGATGACATTCTGTCAAGACTGATATCTGCCTCACAGTCGTCCAAGTCGCAAACTGAGTCAGTGGCAATTTCATTATTATGGGAAAACTGTGATATTCTGTCGAATGTCTCCTCGTGGTCAATACATTCCACCACGTTTGGAATCATATTTACATATGCGTTCGCTATTTCTTTGTGGATGAGGGTATCTTGATTGTATGAGACCAGCTCGTTGCTAATATTAACGGTTTCTATTGGCGTGTTAGAGCAGAAGTTGCGACAGCCCAAGAGACTTGCGAAAGCCTTCCTAAATTCCGCATTGAATGCGTAAATGATGGGGTTGAGTGATGAGTTAGTCCACCCGAACCACACAAACACATCGAAAGTAGTCTCGCTGACGCACGGAAGCCCCGCAGTCTGGTCTGCTGTCGGCTTCTCGCAGAAAGGGACCATGCAATTAAGGATAAAGAACGGCAGCCAACAACACACAAAGACACCCATAATCACGGACAGAGTTTTCAGAACTTTGGTTTCCCTTTTAATGGATGTTTTCAAGGTGTTGTGGTGTTGGCACTCTAACCTATTGCTCCTGCAGCTCTGTGCGTGTTCGGCCGCCCGCTCCAGGGACGCTATCCTCCTGATCTGGATCTGTGCAATCCGGTAAATTCTGGTGTAAGTCACAATCATAATCGCCACGGGTATGTAGAAACTTATCAAAGACGACGATATAGCATATTCTCTGTTAAGACTCGAGTCGCAGTTCTCCTCTTTTGGCTCAATGGCAGAAGAGTTGTGCGTCCCAGTCGTTTCGTCATCGCTGGCTTTGTGCCAATTAAGTTGGACGGGTATGAATGAAATTATTACAGACAACGTCCACGTTACGCTGATCATTACGAAGGCAACTCGCTGGGTCATTTTCCTCTCGTATCGGAAGGGACTCGAAATGGCCCAGTATCTATCCACGCTGATAATGCAGAGGTTAAGGATGGAAGCAGTGGAGCACATAATGTCAAATGCTACCCAAACGTTACAGAAAGTACCAAAAGGCCAATATCCCGCAACCTCGGCCACGGCTTTCCACGGCATCACCAGCACCGCCACAAATAAATCCGATAACGCCAAGGACACGATGAAAATATTGGTGACTTTTGTCCGAAGGTGGCGAAAACGCAGCACCGCAGAGCAAACCATAATGTTACCCAATAGGGTCCACAGGATCAGCAGTGAAAGTAAGCAACCCGTGACTGTTCGGGTGAGTAACTCCTTTCGACCGTTGGATGTTACCTTCGTTTCGGTGATGTTCCACATAATCTCTCCGAGGGGTGGTGCCCCGGAGTCACTCTCGTGCACCGATGGAAGGTATTTCCCGGGGTTATCCATATCATCCATTTGTCTTTCAAGTGTAACTGCAGTCCAGTGCTCCATGCGCGCCGTGGATGAGTGCAGTGACAGGCGTCTCACTGCAATGTCCACCACGTTGTAGTGCTACCATCATCACTAGACGCAGTCCTGAACTGGATGGGAACATAGATAGAAGAAATGAGTCGTTTTTGAACGTTGAGTCTGAGCTGAACGACGCGCTCAATGCGCGGAGGGGCTTGTGCGCGATGGGCATCATGGTGTAGCCTCGCCAGTGGAGTGGTCTCTGATCCACCCCGCGCAGGATATGTAAATCCAAGATGTTCCGGAGTTGATGATCTCTCTGCGAGTGAGGGAGGCGGAGGGGAGTCCCTAGAGCCAAGAACACACAGCTCCTTCAGCACACGACAGACACATCACGCCTTCCTTAGGATTTTACGCAAACATTTCATTTCACGGTGTAATGTCACACATCCCAAAAGCACTTTTCGAATGCATGGAAGCGCAAATCCTTGTCGATCCGTCATACATTCCAAAGCAATTTAGAATGCATTAAAACGCAAATCCTTGTCGATACATCGTTATTGCTGTAGCCCGACTAACTGAAGCAGAGTTTTACAAATAAATCAATAAAGGGCAGGCAGTCCAATTGAAGTGTAATATGAAGGTGCTCTCCGAGGTGCTGAAGCCGAGTGAACGCTTGGATATATTCTCCGGGAAACCTAATACACCATATCAATGGTTCGAGGGGGCTAAATCAAACTGCACATTTCTAGGGGGAAAACCTTACAAAACAGTTTAGAACAGTAATATGAAACTCTTGTTATGCATTGTGCGGCACTTTCTCTAACTTGAAGGCTGGTTTCAACTTTGTCGACGCACAGCGCACAGCGCACAGCGAACGAAGATATTGCTGCGGGATATCGCAGCAATATCTTTTGTTGTCAGGGAATTAACCTTATAACACAGTTGTAGTGCACGTACTTGCACGCACGCCGCAACATCTGCATGTTTCCGGTTTTCTGACGTCATAGATATTTTTAGATATGTCCAAAATGCCTGTCAAATCGGTTTGACATTCCGTCACAATAATCTGGGAGCACCTTGTGCCAAATTCTCTCGGGTATGTTCATTTCAGGGTTTAGAAGGAATTGTATCAGACGGATATTAAACTTGAAATGTTAAGAGTGTATTACTAATAGTAATACTATTAATGTGTGTCCATAAATCAAGAATAACATAGCAGAGGTACACCATTAGAAGAGAAAACACAAAGCAAGAATAAAAAAAGAGGAATATGCAAGATATAAAAGAAAGACGACACTCAAATGAAAGATATCTTTCTTTGTCCTATTGCGTTTGTTGATTCAACTAAATGATATATGTATTCGCTAAACTATTTAATGAAAACATCTAAAGATAGACTAATTGTTTGCAATTTATTATATTACATTATCCAAAGAAAGGCTAATCCATGCATGCATTTATTCGATGCAAACCATTTATTATCTTATCTGACCATGTGCGATGCTAACCAGAATGGTTTTCTTATGAACAATTCTTCTGGTTTGCAGGATGAAAATGCTGAAAGAGCGGCTCAAACCACTCTTACCGAATAACACCCTAGCGCCATCATGTGGTTTCTGCAACATCAGAAACAGCAAACAGAGCTAACTTGAGTTTTTTTTTTTATCAATTCCTATGCTATGGACAGCCTCCTCTACTTTGTAATATTGCCCTGTGTATTTTTATGAGTCTAAAATACACCTTGGATGCAAAAGGAAACTATTTTTTATTTTATTTTGTAGCAATATGTATATTTAAATACATTTGTGAATACTTAAGAAAATAAAATAATTCATTATAGCACCACCTGCATTAGAATTTCAGAACGATCTTGTCACAGTGTTTTAATTATGATTTTTGATCGGTATGGCAGTATATACATAAATGTTATACTATCACATTGAGCCTAAAAAAAGCATTGACCACAAGTTGGCAAATACTGGGAAGATAAAAAAAGTAAATAGCACCAGGTTGAGAAATGTAATATCAAATTAACTCATAAAATACATTGATTCAAAATACAATTGTATTGTACAACTATGCAGCTATTGTTACCAAATTTATTTCATGTTCACAGAATAGGATCTTTTTACCAAATTGTATGTTATTGATGTAAACTGACAAAGTGCCATTTGTCTGAGGACTGGGAGTCATCAACAGTCTTTTCAGTAATATGCGTACACAAAGCTACTGCTTTGATGTCTATTAACCCTCCTAATTTGCCATATACTTAGTTCCCATAATGTGGTAATGAAGCAATTTGATTACAGTCTTACAGTCTATAAGACACCGTATGTCATACACCTATTAAATGATTAATTCCCTATTGACTAAATGAGTATTATCAGTATGCCATATGGAGAAGGGAACCTTTGGGGCAGTTAGACCTTGGTCTTTCTGAGCAAAGGGAAAATCTTTTGATTAGGCGCAATAGGAGATAAAAAAAGAAAATAAACAAGACAATTTTGGCAACATGTAATCACTTGAGAAGTCCATACTCCATAAGTACATACTAGCCATGAGTTTAAGGTCTGAGAACGATTATCCCACTCATTATGAATATTACAAAGAGAGTGCATAGCAAGATCTATAGTGTAGTAGTAGCATGAGATTACTTGAGGGTACTTGAGTTAATATGCTGGAGAAAAATGAGAACATTATCCATTTACGATATGCACATTTTAAAACATTTAAAATGCAAAGAGAATATGCTAAAAAAGGAACATATGTTTCGCTGCATGATTTACTTCACAAAGTACAGTACATGTCTCTATTCAGGGAAGTGGAACTAAGAGGTGTCTCAGTGGATTGTTTGGTGGACTAGTTCAAGCATAGCCCTGTTGCTGCCCTTAGAGAAACAATGGCTGACATTTCATGTATGTATCTTTCATGTGGCACCTGTTTGCTGGACGACAGCAAATGTTTGAATGGGTTTTCTTAGACTAGGACACACCAAAGGGTTGTTTTGTCAATCCAGTTCCTCATACTGTTCGTCGTGAATACAAGGTAATTCTTTAGAAAACACATTGCTAATAACGATTAATTGGCCTATCAAACCCCTCAACGGAGGGATGTGTATGTTGTGGGTCCCCATGGCTTTCTGTCACATCCGTTCAGTAATGCCCTGGGAGCGCCGCCACAGCCGTGGACCTGTGCTGTGAGGATCTTCTTTCTGGATCCCGCAAGTGGCGGGATGTCTGGTGCATGTGGTCCATCATTGTCAGTTCTCCATGGGATCCATCAAGCCCTGCGGAAAACCTCAAAGAGGGAAGCCACTGAGTGCATGCGGTAGAAAAGGTTCATGGGAACGGCGAAATTGAGAACTGTGGTCCATATGCTGAAGCCGAACGCCTCCTGCTCCAGTCCGTTGTCGTACTGTGGTCGGCAGCCAAAGGCGGGAAGGATCCACAACTAAGAGAAAGAATGATCAAAGGGTTAAAAACTTAAACCAAACTGAAAGTTTGGTGAACCTTTTAAAAACAAATCCTTATTGTATGGTTTTCTCCTTATGTGGACATGTATTGATTCATGACCAATGCAATTAGATTGAACTCATGCATACACCGCAATGAATTGTAGCTGCAACACTGAGTATGCAAGAAAACCTTACCGAGATATTGCACATCAAAAGGAATATAGCAATGTTCTTCAGGATCTGCCTCTTGGTGCTTGGTTGTTCTACCAGTTTCCCCTCGGTCAGGGGCACCTTCGAAGGTTTCCTCGGACTTCTGTATACCTGTCCACTTTCCACCTGCTCATTGTCCATGGTCACACACTCCCTGTCTGGAGTCTCGTACGCTCTGTTGAGGATGCCGTTATACGGCGGGGCAAGGGATGATGTCACAGAGAAGATTTTGGGCGTAGCTGGCAAATCGGGATCCTCCCTGTCATCTCGATGCCGGTAAAGGGACTCGATGATGAACAGGTTCTGGACGCACTTCTCCAAGATGATGAAGAGAGAGTAGATGAGGTTGGTCCAGCGGTACGGCGGGCTGCTGGTGGACCCCAGCACAGCCACCACACTGCACCAGGACATCAGCCAGGAGCCCACAGAGGAGCCAAACAGGAGCTCCGTGTCCAGCTGCCTGGACGGGTTCTCAGAGGTGTCAGTCGGCATGTGGTCGGTTCGGTAGATGAGCAGACCCGAGGTTCCGGCTGAACACATGAAAACCAGCATGATTATACCGTAACAATAGAACATGGAGATGGCCGACTGGCGCGTCTGAAGGGATTCCTCCACGTGGATCACGTAGACCACCAGCACTCCAATGGTGCTGGCCAAGGCCACCAGACCCAGGATAGGGCCGAGGATTAGACCCTGGGTCTTCGTAGCCGACCTCTTGCGGTTGGAGGTGAGGTCGATCACCCTTCCAATGTTCTTCCACATGACATAGAGCATGGCGGAGACAAAGATGTGATACTCGATGTTGAAGGGATACAGATAGTAGAGGCTGTTGGAGAACATGGAGCAAGCGCTGGTGGTGCAGTTACAGTGAGGCTCTGAGTGCCCTGCAACACAAATGGGGAAAAAAATACAGTTAGATGGCAGAGAAACAGCTCCAGCAAAAGACAACAAATTCCAAAATTGTCCAGCCTTAACAAAGCTCCATTTAAACTGCGAGGTTGTGCCAACTAAATCCAAACCCTCCTTTTATATAATCATACTTGACACAAAATTATTATTATGTATTATTATTATTATTATTATTTACCTTTGGTAAAAAGGGTGACCATACAAGGTTATTGATATGTGGAAAAGACTGCTCATATATTTATTTTTTATTATACGATTTTATTATTGTTCTTTTTACACCCAGGTAGTACGTTTGTACTACTGTACATAACTATTAAGACAACAGACAAAGTGTTGTGAGCCTACAACCCTGACCTAAGTGGTTGAATCACTTCCTAATAAAATATATATATTAACATTTGTATTTATATTATTAGCAAGAAAAGGAAATAACAGGGCTAGCTTGTTAACAGGACCCATGACACCTATTTCTATTTCTTCATATGTTAATAATACTCAGACCTATTTCCTGATGTTTTGGAGGCTGGCCATGTTGGAGGCCAGCCATTACAAAAGCGTATACCCAAGAACAGCTCTTTGTAACCACTGCAGCACACGTACTAGAGTTAAACTGCTGTATTCCACTGCATCTTCTATATCCAAAACCACCACCCCCAACCCTTCTGACCCCGAAGGGAAAAAAAGCCACCACCATGCTCCTGCACTCTTTAATTAAAAATGGAACAACAGCCCGAGTGCAGCCAGCCTCACAGTCAGCCGGATATGAGGCGCAGCATTCGAATCCCCCAACCCTTGGCTTAGATGTATCAGTTACTGTAATTGCAGCACCCTTGGGAGTAGCTTTCCTGAGACAAAGCCGTCTGAGGTCAAGCGGGAGGGGGGAAGTCGATGAGGAGGGTAGCGGAGGTTGGGGTGTGGGGAAAGGGTTGCTGTGTGCCTCTTGAAACCCAATAGAGAGGTGCTCAACACAAACAAGACCTGTTGGGGATGTCTGACCCACCTCCCCTCCCCTGGCATAGCCCCCTCTCTCCCCGTTCATGTATCCATTGAGGTGAGTTCTCAAGTGGACTATTGTATTTTCCTTGGAGGTACAAGCCAGCAATCAACCCCTTGGCCCTTACCTATGGTAAGGTTTCCATAGCCTAGTGCATACAGTCTTCTCTTGTGGTTGTTCAGGAAGTGTTCCGCCTCTGACATCACTCCATTGCACCACAGGAGAAGGTTGGTGAATACGGCGTGGATTACACCAAATCTGAAGAAAGAGGAACAGATTTAGAGGAGGAATAGATCACTGTTAGTGAATGGAAAGGTCCAATTGAAGTAATAGTATTATGTTAAACAGGATAAACATGGGACTTTGAGTGTACATTTCTGTCAGGTTTCTAATATAACACATACTCAACACTTTGTGCTTACCTCTCAAATGTTTCAAAGTTCTTGATGACATCCTTGATGTGAAACCATAGAAAATGCACCTTAAGCAATAAAACCCAAAAGACATGAACACAACAAATATTGAGATGATTATGAGGCCTATGAATAAGTCCAACATAAAATGCTTAATATATTTAACATAGATAGAAATTACGAAATAATTGATGAGAAAAAAAAACTAATATCTCAACAAATCACGTGTATTTTCCCATAAAACTTAAGAAAATGGCAGAAATCAACAACAAAAAACTTAAAAAGGCGTCATTTCACGTATGCCTACCTGTGCTATTGTGTGGGTTGCATGGACAACAGGGTAGACTCCAAGCACATGCGACACACAGGAATTGAAGCCCACGTAATGACCAATACGGAACGCGTCCATAATCAATGATAGCAGTGCAAGAAGAGTCAAACCACCTATCAGCAAAGAACAATCATAGTTAGAAGTGGTATCACTTAAATGCACAAGTAGAGTTTCCTGAAGTATTCTCAAGCTTTGCTTGGGAAATATTTTGAAAATATTTAGGCCTATTATATGAATGGCATAAACAGATGGTTTTTTTATGCGAAGTGTACTCACCTTAAACATTTTGACTTACCTCTTATCCAACAGGTCGTGGCGTGCACATCTTTCTCCGTCTGGAGGTCTCTCTTTCTGTCCCTGATCCAGATGTACCACATCATCCACATCAACTGGATGATCATAAGGCATGTGATGAACGACAACAGGTTCTCTTCCGTAACAGAGGGGCCATGGTGGGCAATGGCCAGCATCAGCGCCAACCCGATCAGGAGCACATTGGTGCCATATTGGCCACTGAGGATCTCCGAGTTCTTCCTCGGATAGTCCGCCGACAAGTTGAGTTTTATCTTGGTGAATGTCTTCTTTTCGTGCTCGGAGCTGGACGACGAGGACGAGCTGTTGCAATACTTGTTTAAACACATAATATCCAGGCCACTGTGTTCCACCATGGTGGCCAAAATGTATGACACCGCAGTCCCAAGAGAAGAGCAAAGTCAATCCTGTGCGCTATAAGTGCGTCCGGGGGAGGCCAAGTGCGTAACGCGCTGTTACAATGTGAGGATTCAGACCAACAGCCGACGTGCCAAACATGCTCATTCAATCTTCATGGCCGGTTCAGTGGTCACACATAGATTCAATGTCCAGCCATAGAATGGATGCACTTGTTGTTGTCATATTTGAATTACTATACCTCTTCGAATGAGGACTATCCGATTCGAAGAAAATACAAAATGTGAGATGTAATCAAAGATCCTCTTTAAACAGCCATCTGTTTTCCTTGCCAACTGTTGAAAAAAGTTCATTCACAGAACACCGGATTATTCCGAATAAAAACGAGTTAATTCTATTCAGATATTTGCCATTCAGTCTATTGGAAACGCGACCACCGTCCTTTTAAATCTCTGTTGAATTCCGTTCAGTGTGGATATCAGGTTTCAGGCCCACCAGAAGGAAAAATAACTTTGAGAAAGGTGAGACTCTTTACAGGTGTGAGTTGGTGGCCGATCGAAAGGTGCGCATCAATGCAATGCAATATAAATGCTACAGGTCTTATTTGTTTGAACTTGATTAAGACGTACGCTTCTTACTAACCAAATATCCACCAATCAAATTGATTTGTTTTTGAAAATCTTGCAACGAGGAAAGCTCCGATCACCCGATTCCAGATCCTTGAATGAGAGTCCAGATCTTTAAGATATGCTTTAGGCCTATGGATTAAGGAGCTATAACACATATTGGGGTTGTGAAAATAAATAAAATAAAAATCTAATAATGAATTAATTTGTGATTGACGTCGTACAAATATAGATTCAGTGGAATTAAACGAGTAGGCCTACAACTTTGAATTTGACCCCATTCTTATATAGGTCGCCCTCCCTGGATGTGCCTAAATGAAGACACATGCCGCATGCTACCGTTGAAGAAATACCTTTATTTCGAAGGTCTTGCTTGTCATGATTCATGAGTGCGAGGGAAAATACAACAATGGATTCACGAATATTCAAATGTGATTAAGCGTTTGTACTCATTTTTGTGGCTCCGAGGTGTTCATTAAATTGCCAGACCATCCGCATAGTATCGATTTGTCAATCAACTCGCGTTTGCATGATCATTCAAATAGTTAAAGGCATATCCTCACGTCATCAAAGCATCCTAATAAGGGAATTATCATCCAATAAACACGTTGATTGGATTAGACGTTTTGGGCACATTGACGTCACCATTAGCAATGGATGATGTCCCTTTAATTTGTCATTCTGTAAGTAATAAAGGCCTCCTGGATGTTACGGCCAACCAAAGTGACGCTCAACCGTAGAAAGACTGTAAAAAGGTTCAACAAGTCTAATGGCGCTACAATACGGTCTATGGGCACTAGTGTCAGTATAGGATGTTTCTTTTGCTGTTTAACAATAGATTGAGGACGTTAGTCAGATAAATAAATAATTGTCATGCTACAAGGTCTATGGTTATAGGACCAAGCGGTCAAACTTCAACAAGGGATGTGGCGAATGGCTCATTTGCTAAATGAGGTGACCCTAGTCCGGTCACTGGCCTGTGTATTTATAATGGAGAAAGAAAAGTGGTTTTACCATTTCCCCTCATCCTCATGTCTTCTCCTTATGCAGGCCTACAAGTTTAATCGGTTTTAGATTGAAAGCCTTCACGATACATTGTGATGACATGCCATTTTCAAGTTGGACAAATCCAGTGTTTAAAATTAAATATATTTTAATCAAATAACATATCAAAAAGGAACATTTAAAAAAGTTACACAAATATTGTAAATGGTCATTATTCCAACTTAAAAAAAAAAAAAATACTTTATACCAGTCGAACATTTTCTCAAAAGAACAAGAATGAAAGAATGAAAGAACAAAAATGTTAATTGTTCAATGTTGATTAATCCAGTAGAACTCAATGACGTTGCCCACACAAACGGCAAATCAGATTGTATTCAGTTCAGATTATTAATCAATGTAATGTTTCAACAAATACTATGCCACATGTAGTTGAATGGAGTATTTATACACAACACAGAAACATCATAATCTAATGGCACGTCACTCTTCAATATCAAATAGTACAATAGCTGGTAAAGCAATAGTTAAGGTGTAGGTTGATTTAGTCCAACAGTAAAACATTAGTCAAATGTGAAATTTAGTTGTAGCAAGAACCTTTCTCTCCACTCAAGCAATGTTTGCTTTTGTGGCAGATTTATATGCTACTTAAATAAATAATTAGCTTAAATAAATAAACTACTTGTGTTGTGTTTTTGTTATTTAAAATCAATGTATTTAAAATAATTTGATTGCATTATTGTGCAGCATAGAGCAGATGGTGAAAAATGTGATGCATTAGTGCATTTCAGAAATCAATCAATTATATCCTTATCAATATTTTTTCTTCTCAGTCTCTGCTCACCTCTCGAGTGACATTCATAACCTTCAAAGATAGAAAAGTCTCCATTGTTTTTTCTTCTTCTGACCCCTTCTTTCGCATATCAATTTACTCGTTTGGTTTTAGCTTCAGATTTATAACCTCTCTGCACAGCTCTGGTACAAACAAACATTTATAAATCACATTGAAATAAGAAGAAGGTGAATGAACAAACAAAACTCTGGACTGAATTTAAAAGGCTAATGGACTCCAACAAAAGGAGTGGATTTAAATCATTGAGTACATATCACAGCATTGAACTCAGAATTTGTTGATCATGTACAGTTTCCTTTCACAAATCTCACCGCTTATCTTAGCCAAGTAAAGAGATGAGCATCACTATGCCCATGAACTGAGTGAACAGGATGAGCGGTGTGAAGAAGGACCAGACTGGCCACAGTGCTATGTTCAAACTGTAAAGAAAAACAGACAAATACATTGCTTCAGAAAATGTGCACTTTGTTGCTGCAACCATTTCCATTAAAGCAAGAAAGATCAGTCAAAGGCATCATAACATGTCATCATTTCATTGTAACCCATTCATGAAAGACTAATTAGTTCAAAAATAAGGTGATGGTCCAACTGTTTACTGACATGATATAGTTTACTTTAACTGATTACAGAACAGAACAGATTCATTTATGTTTCCTATAACTGGTGATTTTACCTGCAAGATGCTGCAATGAAGGCTGCTGTGGTAATGGGGGGGATGGCAGGGTATTCCTGGTCATAGTGCGTGATGCCTCTATACCACTCCAGGTACACAATGCAAAATGCTGCCAGGGTAAGGCAGATACCAAGGAGTGTCAAACCCACATTAAACCACCAACTGTGAAAGAGAGGGAGAGGAAAAAAAACAGGTTTCTATGCATAAAGTGTTTAAACTATTGTTGATAGAAATGTTTGATGGGAATGAATGGGACGGCAATCCTCACCTTTTGATGTCTTCGTTCTGCATGAGAATGCTCAGGAAGTCGACATAGTATGTGACAGCCACGGACGCCATTATCCAAAAGACAGAATGTCTATTAACGCGTGGGAGAGGTTTTGCCTCTTCCTCCTTTTGACCTTAAAAGATAAAGAAACAAGATTGTTAAGAAGTCTTGCGTTATACAACTTGTATCAAGCATTTAGTCGATTTTGCATGAATGTATTCACTTAAGCCTATTCACCTATTTGTGCACGTTTTATTCCCATATCCCAAACTGAGAAAAACACAAGCTTCTTCTTTTTTATGTCATGCATGACTACACTCCCTTGCTTATTTCCTTAGATATTCATCCTTTAGTCTCTTAACAAACATGTCCCCTATCCTGCATGTGTGGGGAGGTAAGAGTCCCTAGAGGAACATACATGAATACAGGGAGAACATGTGAAATCTGCACAGAGAAAGGGCCCTGTGTGTGAACCAAGGACCCGCTGGCCGGGCGGTTCCAGTGGGAACCTCCATTGCAACACAAGGTTGCAGTGCAAACCATCCTCTCCAATGACACCTTTTATGCCACTTCGGAGTGAGTTAGGGAACAATCCCTTTAAACAGACAATACTGGTCTGTGATGAAACCATCATAGCGCTCTTCCTAAAGACATCCGTTACCAATATAATTTGTCAAAATCACTTTGTTGTGCAGATTCTGGCGCAGAGCCTTCACGAGAACGCACCGGCCACAAAGGTAAACAATAGCAGTAGCACTTTGGTCTTTTTGATAACATTTTGTAGTACCCGGATGGTGATTCCTTGTTTTGTTTTTGATGCGATGCACATTGAAAAGACAAAAGGGCTATTGTTGATATCCGTGGCAGGCGTGCACACACTAAATGGTCTTCGGCAGAATCAGTATCATGAGGTAACTTTTACAAATTATATTGGAACCGGATGTTTTAGTAAAGACCGGAGGGAGGGTTATGATGGTTTGATCACAGACCAGTATTGTCCTTTAACAAATAAGAGATAAATCAATTACATTAAGTTAGTATTAGTGTATTTTATTCATTCATATAAGCCTGTTTATTAAATCACCACAACCATAGGACTATAAGAGCTGCCGTGTAGGCCAGGAACCATTAAGGCCTATCTATTATTCGCAGACAAAGAGGGGTCACAAAGACCTCTTGCCTCCTCCACTCACTCAAAACCAGACTCCCCTCGTACCAAAGGACCCTCATCAACCCTTGTGCACTTTTACATCCAGCATTTGGACACATTTTGTATTTTAGGCCTACATTTTTCACTTAAATAAAAGCGTTGTTTAAAATAAAATAAACTATTATTATATATTATATAATATTTCTGTATTGGTCAATTTTAATTAGAACCGTGACCTCAAAATAACTTCCTCGAAAGTCGTACCACGTTAAAGGAAGTGTTACAGTCAAGTATTGGATTTCCTCCAGAATATGAGAATCATCTCAGTCTAGCTCACACATTTTTTTCTGGTGAAACAGATAGGCATCTTTGAGATAAGGAGGGCTTTTTAACTCCATACTTTAGTGGATGATTAAATGTATCAAAATCAGCTGTTGAAGTATCAAGGCAAGTAAGTCTGTGACCTGAAAAGTCCAGTACGAAATCCATGCCCTGAACAGATACTAGTAGTCAGCCTACGCATTCCTTTGTGCAGAAGAAAAAACTGCTGGGCATGCAAGAACCAAGACCTCAGACCCAGATGAAGAATCACACATAATACCTGACTCCATTTGGCAAAATCATTGCAACATGAATCATTTAAGAGTCAAGCGAGGGGTGAGCTGTTCGCTCTTTTTTTAAATCCATATTAATTAACCGTTAAGGCAGGACAAGGTAGATGTCTTATCATGTTGCTTACAGTGCTGACAAGGTCTGCCTACAATCAAAACAATTAAGAATTGCTGGAGTCCTTCCACAGGGCATTGAGTTTAGACAATTGCCCATCCTAGCCGCTCACTAAGAGTCCTCTGTTTGAAGCCTTAAAAGCTTCACATATTCCCGGCAATGTTAATACGTACGGTTATCTTCATTTTCAAATGCAAACATAACTTTCGAATAAGCAATAGGGCCTGTACGCATTTAAATGCCAGCTAAGCGTCATGCTGTTATCAACAGCTATAACGTGTATATTCCGACTGAAATCGTTACTTCTATGAACATTAACTGCTACAAGGTTAGGATATTGAATATATATAGGCCTACCAATCGATAATTGATACCTCTGGTATCTGAAATATTGAATCTGAAGTCTTGGTACAATATAATGCTCATATTCAACACTTGATCACCCACAGACCAAGTTACAGCTAACAATTATTACGCTTGCCTTACCCTTTTCCTCATTGTCATCCAATGTAGATCCTTGCAGAAGAAGTTCGGCATCTCTCCTAAATCTGTTTCGTAAAGTTGCAAGTTCACTGTTGTCGAGCATGTCTTTTTTTTATTGAATTGCTAGATACAGAGAGACCTTATTTAAAACAGTTGCGGGTTAGCCCCTCGGTTCTACAGTACTTCCTGTTTGTAGGGGAAGGTTGGTGACGTAGAGTTAAACGAAACGATTGGAGTTTTTGGAATCAACTTCATCCCCGTCTGCTGCATTTGTGCCTTAATGATTCATGCAGAATTTGACTGATTCATTCTTTCATTTAGACGAAATTGTTTGTTCGACATAATTTACTGGTTAATACCTGACAATAGTAACCATAGTGGTATCAGGGCTCTTTAATGAAAACACAGTTTTGGGTCGATGAAAGCCACCTGGTTTAACTTATACACACCAACAGACCTCAAAAAATAGGCTGAAAGAAAATAAGGCCTAAAGATCGAATTGCTACATAAAATAATCTTTCCACAACGCACAAAGCTCTGGCGCAGAGCTGCCACTGAAATCAAGTGTTCATAAAGTGCAACAGTATATATATATATATACATGAAGGTATACGGATCGATAGAGGCCTATGCTTTTTACCATTGCTCTCAATATTAACATTTAGCAGGATTCCACTTTTAGATGCAATGGATTGAACTGTTCAAATTATTTTTACAACTCATTTCAAATAAATTATTAATGCATTTTTGTTCTGGTCCGTAGTTCAGCATATGGTTAACCTTGTTGCAACTTTTTTTTGAGTTATTAAACAAAACCCTTTAAACACTAGTCTGAATGAATATACAAACACAACAGCATGTATTATCATACATTTTGCCTAGAGCAAGACGTATCACGACCAATGACATCTTAACAATGCTATATTGTCTGCAAGTTTTTACACAGTAGTCTTGAGTCTGGATTAAAAATAAAAACTACTGTGGGCCAGCAAACCCCATTTTAATACTAGCAAACTTGAGTAACAGATTCACTAATACCCAAGTATGCAATCTACTATTACAAGTAAGCAGAGTGATGAATGAGTATCAGTGTTAAACTTGCAAGGATTAGCAGAGCTTCATAAAGCTGGGCAGATTTCTTCCTGTAGCTCCGCGCTCGTACGC
>OMKX01000172.1:0-16095 GCA_900302425.1 Brosme brosme
GAGTGTTTACCTGGTTAACACATCATCTAACTAAACCATCCGTTTAGACTCCCCCCCCCACTGACTCTTCCAGTTCAGGAGTTTAAGTAACAAGAGTCTCTTGGCGGTCGGCATCAATGTGGCGTCCATTTTGGTAACCCACAAAAGAAATGCAAATGCATCCAGATACGCAAAATAAAGTGAGCCCTAAGCTGCATCCTTCCCACTGTGCCAAAGCCCCTGATTCACCTGAGCTCTGAACGTGGGAGACCACTTCCACAAACTGTCTAGGAAAAACAAGACAAGACAACTGTCTTCTGGTGCATGGATAAGTATTGCACCACACTTTGGACCCCCCCTTCGAGTAAATTTGATAAAACGCGAGACATGACAATCAAGTTAATTACCATGAGATACCATAGGAATCCAATCCTGGAAATATACCAATTCTGTAGTTCATGTGTTTGCTTAAGGACATTCAGCACATGTCAGTATTCATGGGGAGAACACAAAATCCAAAGTATTTCCTTTCTGTATGAATTAACTGCTTCCCGTTTGTTTACTGGCCTTGCATCACAATGCTGTTTTGTCACCATTTATTTTGGTATAAGATTGTATTATTTCACCAAGGTCACTGATGCCGAAGAATGTTTATTTTTTATTGTGTAAAACTATAAAGCTGTTGCTTCGATTCATTTCCAAAGTGGAACTTTCTTTTCATGAATTGTACGAGTGTGCTCTGAAATGTTTGCAGTGGATTCTTATTTTCTACTTGGGTTTGCGATGCCATGTGTTTCCAATGAGGTCACCCTTGAAGCCATTCCCTTTATGATTGTAATGAAAGATGAATGATGTCAGTTATCCACAGGGGTCAGCCCTATTTCAACTCTGCCAACTCAGGAAATGGCTACGCACAGGATTGTTTAAATTTACAAATTCAACACTAGTCCATTTCCACAGTTGACTGGAGTTCAAAAGGTTCACTCCTTCCTGAATATTAACGGAGCATAAATTGCCCACCCTTCTCCAAAGTGTGTTCTTCAAATATATATATTTTTTGTTTCAACCTTTTAAAAAAAAGACGATTTATAAATGAATATTTAATTTGCATGTCCCTAGTTCAAACAAATTTTGACTGCAATCATCTGATTCTACTTAATGCGTGGAACACACACGTTTGATATGTTGCTTAAAAGATTAGAAGGTTAGATTATGCAATTCTGTCATCACTGGTTTTGAATAATGTGCAATTTGCACCTTAAAAAAACCGAATACCTTGTATGAATAGAACCAGAGAATTCTGAGAAGCAAAAATCAGTAAAGAAATGGATTCATTAATGAAATCTAAAGTAGCAGTGTCAAGTCTCCGATGTTGTGGCAGAGTGCGTGGGGTCTCTGTATTGAAGCAGTCAAGATCTTTCCCTTGGCTGCTGGCTGTCACTGCACTGTCATTGCCATTTCAGGTTAACTCGCATTCCAAAGCATTACAAGTGCCCATACTAGTAGTTAGGTGCCACTGTTTTTAGTTACTTCTTTGTTATGTTTCCAACTTTCTCTTTAAGCCACTGAGGTGGCAGAGGAAGGAGCGGTGTGGTTCCCCTTATGGCTGGTCTGTGTTTGTCCATTTAGTCCGGTTTTAAATTACAAATGTTTGCTGAAGATGATCACGTCACAAGAATATATGACACTGTGCCAACTTTTCAGATGAACGTTGCTTTGTTGTTATCTCCGAAAAGTGCCTCCATAGTTAGGTTTTCCCCCCAAAGAAATATCTTTGGGGGGACATAATGAACATAATGAATTTCCCACAGACCCCAGATAGCAGCTCCGTGTTTGCGGCAGCTCCGTGTATGTGGCCCCGCCCCAACTACGAGTAAAATGAAATGCCGCTGTCAGCATAGCCCATGGATGGAGCCAAAGGATTTAAGTTAAATTCACAATAGATCTTGACTGTCTACTATTGTTCCAGCCACACTCACTTAAATAGTACACAGTAGGCCCGTAATCGTACACAACAGAAAAAATGACTGCTGCTTCATTGACCCTTTATCTTAAAAGACCCCCCCCCCTCCTAAAAAAAAGATTTATTTTTTTATGTCTCCCCTCTAGCAGACAGAGGTATCGATGGATGGAGAGGGTCTCTAGAGAAGTGGAGATTCAGAGTGTTCATCCATGTCATGTTTATTCAGTTTGAGAAGTGTACACTCCCCTGCTGAAACATGTGTCCCCCTTTCATTCTCCAACCCTCATTGATGTCCTTACATGACTTGCTCTTCTACCGGTTGTCAAAATGGTCACTACCTACTACCCTTTGTACATAATGTAAGGTTATTTATATTTCCTTCTTGTCTTCTTGCCTTGCTTTTTACTATTATTATTTTTTTCAAATAGATGTATATTGAACTGTATTGGGACCATTTTAAAAATGTATTAGAGATTATCTGTTTTTGGCCATTTTTAATTTGATGTCTTAAGCAAATATTTTCTTTTCCATTTGTGTCTGTCTCTAGTGTTTTGTTATTCAACATTTTAATATATGTATATATAATTATATATATGCTAACAAATTATATATAATTATATAATACCAAATGGCCTTTTTAAGCAAGATAATGTTCAACATAATAAAGTGCTTGAGATTTTATCATTCCTGCCTCGTTATTTTGTATAATTACAAATTACAAATTGTTGTTCAGCTCCAATCTGCAATGTGGCATCACCAACTGAAATGGAGCCACGTGTTGACATTTGCTGTTTCACGTCATCAACATGCAGTGCTCATTATGGCTAAAGTGAGACAAATGGGTTTCAAATAATTGCCAATTTGTCTTGTGTGCAAGCATTCCTCCCTAGTATCAATCAGTGTTCAATCAATCAGCCAATAACCCGTTCTTATTAAATAGTAATGCCTTCTTTTCTTTGTTAATTATAAACTATTTCCATAGGATGGCCCAGTATTACTGACCCTTGGGTGTGTGTTTTACATGCTATTCACTGTTTTCCTCATCCAGGGTTAGATGACATCCTCATGTAAGTAGGCAGGACCATGATATCAACAGTACAAAGCCATATGAGCCGCTTCCTGTATAGGTGTACTTCTAGAACCTGTTACTTCCTGTATAGTTGTTTGTATTACAGCTTAAACCTTGACGAGGCCCTGGTTGTCGTGATGCTTCAGATGGGGAGGCAGATGTTAAACGGCCTCCCCAGGAGGCCAGCATATGCTCCTCATCTTCCTCAGATCAGTCACTCTTCCTCACGGGTTGCTCTGGTCTCTTGGAAGCTTATGTGATCAGTCAAATACATTTTGTGAGGCTAATGGTGGTCCCTTCTGGGTGTTTAAGGGAGGAGTATTTGCAGGGGTGGGCCCCCCTCCTGACTAATGTTTGCCCATGATAATTGGAACAGCACCAGTGGTCCGCATCCCCCGTCTCCCAAGACCCATCCTTTGACCCCTGGTGGCGTCAAGGAGCAGAGGGGTCAACATTGTGGGCGGAGGTAGAGGGACCACAGAACAGAGTGACGTGGGATCTGGAAACCCCTCTCTACTGGTACATATACCAAGGAGGACCAGACGCGCAGGACCACCGCCTAAAGTTGTTCTGACTGCTGTACCTGAACATCCAGACATCTTTTGACTATATACTACACTGAGAGATTCAAGGAAACTGAGTAAATAGCTGTTGTGACAAAGGTACTTTAAGGTAAGTTTGAATGTTTCTTTGCGCCACACTGTTTAATTGTATCTAGGCAGCATGCTTGCACCTGAATTGATCATTCCGTTTTAACTAATTTAAAAATGGCACTTTTGATTTGAGTGTATCCATTTCCTTTCTATAATGCGGTTTAATATATATTTTGCATCGATCACTGTTCCCAGCAGAAGGCAGATCATGTTCTTGAATATTAAATAATTCTGAACTCTTTTCTTTTAGAAAGAAAAATCTGAGCTTTTCACTATTGAGACATTATTGATTTAGCATTAAAATAAAAGTTTAGCTCGTAATAATGGCAATTACATGCAAATCACATTCAAAGCTATTTTATGAAGTGCTAAGTAAAATATAAAATGAGATTAAAGTGTATCAAATCATGCATCACATTTCCCCATAAGCCTTATATAACTTACTTATACGTCTTACTCCTTCTTTGTGTTTGTGAATTCCATTGTTGTGATCTATCCTTCTCATGGACAGGACCATGATGTATGTGTCTCGGCTGGTGTTGCTTCTGGGCCTCCTGCTGTGTCTGGGGGTTCAGCTCTCCAACGCCCAGCACTGGTCTCATGGCTGGTACCCTGGAGGAAAGAGAGAGCTTGAGTCATTCACCACCTCTGAGGTAGGAATGTATGAGTGAACCAGTCTGCCTTTACTTTCAATTAACTATTTGGTCCTGTATCAGACACCTTTATCCAAAGCGCATTACAGTTCAGTTTTTACCACCCAAAAAGTAATTAATGCATGTCATTCATGAGCCGTTATGGGTGAGGGTGGGCAGATGACTGAGGAAGCTGAGGTTCAAACTTACAATATTTAGCTTTGACTCATGCACCCTCAACACTAGATTATCCTGTATCTTTTTTTTCTCTCATGTCACCCTTCACCGATTATTTTGGTATGTAAATATGTGTAGACAAATGTGTCTTGTGCTTCCCTTCCCCTCTCTCCCCTCCAGGTTTCAGACGAGATCAAGCTGTGTGAGGCGGGGGAGTGTAGCTACCTGAGGCCCCAGCACAGGGGCACCCTGAGAAACATTTTTGTAAGTAAATGCATAAGGACACGTTGGGTTCAAACTGTATCCGACATGCTGCATTGATTAAAATGATAAAAACATTCAAATGAAATCATATTAAAAGCATAACTAATCAGAGAATTAAACACAAATGCTTTGTTGTTTGTTGCTGGTTTTTTGTTCTTTATTATTTTATTAATTAAGATATTTATCTGGATTAATATTTTTGTCCACAGTTGGATGTCCTGGCCAGAGAGTTACAGAAGAGAAAGTGACATCAGTTTGTACTGCTTTTCTAAATAGGGGAAATTAGTGAATTTACTTAATGGGCTTCATAGACATTTTCTCCTGTTACAATACATTGCCAATTACAGGTTCCAAACATCCTTTCCTTGTATATATGTTGCACTTATATCCTCTAATAAAGGATATATTTTGTTAATGTTTGGTTTTTCTTTCTTTCAAAGTGATTTATGTTGGAAGAGGTGAAAAACATGCATAAACATCTTGCATGTACAATAGTTAAAATAAAAATAGTAAATGTATATTTTGCTGTTTGGTTTAATCTTTCATCAGGTGCCGTCAAGATAAGGTGTCGAATAATATAAAATAAAATAAAAGATTTATATTAAAAGGTTTCGTTGTTGTTATTCTTGTCACGCTACCTTCTTCGCGCACCGGGTACTGTTAACTGGCGTACACAGCCAGTTGACACCGGAAATAGCGTACCGGTAGACCGGAATAACGCTACAATTCACGAACCTCTCCTCAGCCATGGACCTATTAAAGAAGTCCTCAGCCTACTGTGGCACATAAAGCAAATTGCGCATGTGCAAATACTGACAATCTAGGAAAAAATGGAGGCGTTTAGCGTCTGTGCTACGCAACTCGCAGAGTCAGATGCTAACACTTTGAGTAGTACCCCTTTCGCGGCCTCTTTAACAGATGGTGACAAATTAATAAACACTAAAATAAAAAGTGCCCAGACTAAAGGTGAGTTTGTCTAGAAAGCGAAAATCCAGTCACGGCGTCCTAAGTGGAATGCTAACGTCAGCCTCTTGGCTAACTTGCTAGCCTCGTAGCTAACTCGAGTTGTTGTGGAATTATTGCCTTTTCTTGCGTATGAGACTCGCTTGTAGTATAATCTCCCAATGAAATCCAACCATTATAGGTTAGGCCCATTAGAAAGTGGAAAAGCAACATAACGACCTGTGTAAGGGTTTTTTCTGGTGGCTAACTTGGTAGTTGGCAAGCTAACAAATTACTGCAGACGTAGTTCCTTTTCATCCAACACACCTATAAATTCTACTTTTAAGCCGGACCACCAAAATCAGCATATGGATGTTGCATTTATGGAAGTACCTTGTAAAGGGTTAAAAACTGGATGATATATTTCGGTTATGTTTGGTTTTAAATTGCAGTCAAACGTGTAGGTTTTAGATTCCCCCTCCCCTTCCCCATTAGTATTTACCAGATTAAAAAAGCCACGGCGGTGTTTCTGGATTACTTTTCTTACGTACATTCAACCGACACGTGAACATTTTCACGGTTATTTGAATTAAGTCCAAGGTGGGCACTTTAAAAGGTTGAAATTGCGATAAGAAATAAATACTCGTGTAGAAAGTCCAAACTGGCCCTCTACTTATGTAGTGATTGTAGTATTAAAAAAAGGAATAGTTAGCATAATGCAACTGTTTTGGAAAGGGTCCCCTTACTAACAAGTCAAAAAATATTTTTTATTTGGCACTAATGCCAGTAATTCCCTTGCCTAGCGCTGCATGATGTCTTCAGAAAATATCCCCTAAAGTATCATAATATAAAATTAGTATGAGGTACTATAAAATCCAGTGCTTCATAAAATTTTCTGTTATTGGTTTTAAAGTAATGATCTCGAACGTAATATTAAGAATTGGTATCTGTAATCGATTTATTCATAAAATACAGTATGTTCTGACAACAGTTCAAAAACATGTTTTTAAATGTAGAGTTTTTATTCAACATTACAGTACAATGTATCTATGTATTGTCATTAACATTAATGCTTAAGGTTGCAATAATTGCAAAACAGATTTAATGATATGATCTGTAGTAGGCTGCAAGTGAACCTGCTTTAAGCAGATGGGCTATGAGATAAGTACTTCTTAAGAGTACATAATACCTGCATTATGTCTGTGGCTCCTCAAAGTAGCAAATTAGCTCAAGGTAAGACCACATGTGGGATAATATATTAATGAGCATGTTTATATGGACATGGCATAAGTTATTTCCTAGTAGTAGCAATGTGCAAGATGCGTATTAGTGACAATGAAACAAACAAGAAGTCTCATTATACTGGCTATTGTTATTGTTGGCTATTTAAAATGTAAAACTTTCAAAATGGTGTAATGCTGACTAGTGACGTAAGGATGCTTCTTTTTGTTCATTATCATCAGATTAGTGCTATTTAGAAAGAGGAGATTCTGTGTCTAAAGTGACTAACAGTGAATATAAATATATTCATTTTTTTGGGGCAGATGCTAATCCAAATTTAGAAATTCAAGCATTCACATTTAACATTCCATATCACAAAAGAACATCAGAATAGCTGTATTCAGAAAAAGCTGTAGGCTTTATCTGTATTTTGAAATTATGAACAAGATAATAATGTTAACTGTTTATCTGTGTATTTTGGGAGAATCGATTTATTCTAACTTTTAATTGTATTTGACATGGTAGGACACTCGAGTGACCAGGACATATTGAAGGGTCTGCTTGCTGATGACTACTGCCATGTGTGTGAGACTATGCTCTTCTTTGAGCCTCACAGACATTATGAGGTGGGCATCGCTGCATTCAGTGAGAATCCTCTCTTGGATAATAAATACTCTTTGGTGACATCTCCTGTGTTCTCCTACCCCTAAGGGAGAGGAGCACAACCAGAAAGTGAAGTTGTACCTGCAGAGCAAGAGGGCAGAGGGGACCATGAGTAAAGACTCAGGAGGCCTCAAGGTAAATGATGCCATTGAATGAATGATACAATCATTTAGTGATCCTTAATATACCGTCAACATTTTATCAGAAATATCCTTTCGTCTGTTCAACAGCCAATTCTGGCTTTCGCCTAGAGCAACGCAAGTTGATTTTAAGACCACTGGTAGCCAGTGAAAAGAATATTCATAAGCAGCTGTATTTACCATGCTAGCATTCTGGGAATTTGAGTCCATTGTCATGACTTATTGAATTGTTATTTCCTATTCTATGTTCTGTAAAGAAAAGGATGAAAGAGAAATTAATTCCATGCCTCTGTTTTGCTCAGAAAGATGTGCCGACAGACATAGACCACTTCTGTAAGTTATGCAACATGATGTTCCGTTCCCCGGTGGTGGCAATGTCCCATTTCAAAGGCAAGGTCCATGCAAAAAACCTGCGTAGGCAACACTTCCAGCCATCCAAAGGCAAGTTTTATAATGTCAAGGCCAAAACTCTAAGACTGATTCCTAAACTAAGTGGTGCCATATGTGTTCTAAATTACAGATTTACAGCATAGCCAGTATGTCAAATCAGATTTTAGATTCATGTCTAAAGTCTGATGACAGACAAGCTCAAATCTCTGTGATTTCTTTCACTTCATATATGTTTTCAATGATTCGTGTTGCTAGCCACTGTGTGTGGGCCTCCCCTCCTGAAAGCTTCATCCACGAGCGTATATTAGCTTTCTTCCGTATAATATGTCCGTAACAAAAAGGGAAACAAGGCATAACTCTGCCCCTTGCAGTTTTTTGGTTTCCGGCCCGGTCTCTGCCGTCTCCCCCCAGAATTTCTGCTATAACATTGTAGGACTGCTGGATCCGAGATTACAGCAAAGCAATTCATAATTCTGCTAATATGGACGGCAACAAAGGAACTGCTTCTGACACTATGTCTTGTTTCAACATCTCAGAGTTGAATCAGCCTGGCCTACCAGCTCATTCTGGCCAGACGCAGGCTTCATACAATGTGAAGCCCGCAGTCTGCACCACGGCAAACCCCGGACAGGATCTGAAGGACCCCAATTACTGCACACTATGTGCTGCCCATTTCAACAACCCCAAGATGGCTCTGCAGCACTACAACGGACGCAAGCACAAAAGGAACAAAGCCAGGGAGAAGGTGATGCAAGACCTTGGAGAGGATGCCCAGCAAGGTACTGCAGAGAGCATCTGTCATTACATTACGTTTTTGGTCAGAATGTACTACAGTCCTTTACAGTTTGTTAATGGATAAATCCTGTTAAATTGCTTCATCCATCACCCCGAATCTCAAGCCTTTTGTATTTTTGTGACCCCACTTGTCTTCAGCAAGTGGCCTGATCTGTCAGGTGTGCAATGCACAGTTCACCTCCGTGGAGATGTATCAGGACCACATGAAGGGAAACAAGCACCAGGTCAAGTGAGTTCCATTCAATTCCATCAAATCCAAGTCATCAAAGTCTCTATTCTATATCAATAATCTCCTTTCCAGTTGAAAACTGGACTTGTTTAAAACCGACAAGATTGTTGACTTGGAATAAGAATGAAGTGGAACCATAACCACTCCTGCCCATATGTGTTGGCCAGGGAGAAGAAGGTGATTGACCTGTGCAAGTCTCAACCAAAGGACTACAGCTCCTTTGCGGATGAACTGGCCGACTACATTCAGGTCCAGAAGGCCCGTGGGATCAACACCCCGGCACCCAGTCACTTGACACCCCAGGGGGGCAAACAGAAGGACGGCGAGAGCACCGAAAGGGATCCAAGGGACAGTATACATCACAGAATTTATGAACTGAACTGTCCCCCAGTCATTGACCCCCCATCGTCCAACCCCCTCTCTAATCCGGGCTACCCAGCTGCTGGCTGGGGTCCTCCTCCATATCAGCCAGGTCCCTCCTTCCCTCCACCAGCACTGTTCCCAAGCACAAGCGCCCCACACCCCCCTAACCCTAACCGACCGGGGGCACGGAAGAGACACAGCGAGCAGTCGAGCTCCTCGGCCTACTCATCATCGTCCTCCTCATCTTCCTACAGCAGTGACAGTGAGGAGGAGAAGAGGAAGGGGAGGAGACACAGGAGCGGGAGGGATGAGCGGGTACGAGAACGGGACTCTGACGAGGAGGTTTGGAGGGCACAGCGACGGAAGAGGGCGAGGCGCGACTACTCCACAGAGAGAAGAGGAGGAGGAGGAGGAGAGGAAGGCGGGATCTCTCACACGGAGAGCAGCAGAAAGGGACATAGAGATCCCATTAGGAGGAGAAGGCAGGAGAGGAGACACGAGGAGTCTGTGGAGGGTAAAGAAGCAGAGGAGAAAGTTGTGGCTGTGAAAGACTTGAAAGCCAGGAAGCCGTCAGAAATGCAGAAGGTACTGGTGGCAACGCGCCAAGATGCTCAGATTAGCCCTGAGCAAGCAGAGACACACACGGCCAAGTCACTTAAAGCCAAACCCAGGAAGGAGAAGAAGAAGCAGCGAGACTTGGAGGACAAGCGGACGGAGGAAGAGAAGCTGTGGGATGAGTCTATGGGCCTGTTTTAGACGGCCAGCTCAAACGGTTCAACAAGCCTCCCCCAACAATAACAATCGGACTGGTGTCTTGGCAAAGTTATTAATTTACTGCCGTGTAAGAAGATCCAGAAAGCCTTATGTTGTCCAAGAATCCCAGTTGGCTGGCTAGTTTATCTATAATGTGTATTATTAATCAATGGAAAACCTTTGCTGCTTGTTTTAATACACACCTTATCTTGTCACTATAAAGCTATTTTTCTTTATCATATTAGTATAATTATCATTGATTGCAATATACTACTCTACTCACTATGTTTACATTTTCTAATATATTCTTGGTTGTATATAATCAATATCATGTCAAATAGAAGTATTTGCAATTATTCAGTTGTCTTTGTGAAATCTATATTGTGGTTCCTTTAGCAGCCTGTAGTTGGCACTGTTCACCCATGATTTATGCAAAGAAGCATAACGAACGCTGTCAGATTATACTACTTGAATAAGCACGAAGTTGGTTAAGAAAAGACGAAGATAAAAACGAAGGTTCTGACGAAGGTAGGCCTCACATACATTTAGCTCATGTACGTGTGCAATGTCTACACTTTGCAGTTCGATTGGGGTCAGACAGCTGCAAAGGTGACAACGAGGACACGGTTCTTTACATGCACAGATGGCTCTAGTTTTTACAAGGCATCTGGATTTTACCCTATGATGTTTTGTGCCAATTACTTAATGAATCCCAAATGGTGAAGAAACGGGTAGGTCTCAGGGTGTTTGTGCACTATCAATCAAAATGATTGTTAGGGACAAATCAGTCATCCGGTACGGCCTCCTATGTCTGATTAGCCTATTCTTCGTCCAAGTCTATCACACCGAATGCCTTGGCATGCCGCGAGGTAAGGTCTTTGCAAGGTTTTCAGTCCTCAACCCGCATTGCAGGACTCAAGCTGTTTGGAATTAAGTCACTTATCGATGGGTTCCAATCACTAAAATTAACAAATTACCTATTGGAGAAAGATCAGATGAATCCATGGACATTCACTTTTCACACTTTCAATGATCAACAATGCAAATGAGTTTGCCGGAATGCAAATTGAAAAGATTTTTTTTTACTTGGACTAATTAAATAAGTCTCACAATATGTGAAATGTGAGCCAATGTTGGTTATTAGCAACAAATCATGTCGGTGTACGAGATTTGGAAGATCACTTATACAATTTCTAACACTACCTACAGCTATCACAAACTCCAACCCTACTTGTAACACTAACCCTACTACTAACACTAACTCTACTTCAAACTAACCCTCTACTAACCTAGCCCTAAACCTACTACCAACACTAAGCCTAAAGTAACACTAACCGTACTATAACCCAACTACTTATAACCCTAATACTAACACTAACCCTACTACATCTACTATCTCTACTACTTACCCTAACCCGTGTGCCAACACTACTACTAACCCTAATCGTACTACTAACACTAACCCTACTACTCATGGGTGCAGATCCCGGGGGGGACATGTCCCCCCCAATTTCTGAAAAACATGAATTGTCCCCCCCAATAAAAATACCCTAAATTATTCTAAATTGAAGAAATGTATGCTCAGACTTCACATTCTTCACATTTTAGATTCACATCTATAAAGAAATGATTCCAATGGTGGGACAAATAATGTTTGACAAATATATGTCTGACTCCACATGGCATTGTATGAGTTGCATACGAGCAACAATTTTTTTTACTTTTGTGCCCCCCCCCCAATCCTGACATCAGATCTGCACCCCTGCTACTACTGACACTACCCGTCCTCCAACCCTACTACTAAGACTAACCCTGTTACTAAAACCCTACTACTACTAACCCCACTGCTAGCCCTAACCGTACTACTAACACTAACCCTCTTCTACTACTAATAACCCTAACCCTGTTCCTAACACTAACCCTACTACAGTACTTACCTAAACCTTGTTACTAACACTAACTCTACTACTAGCCATACTACCCTATAGAATGCTGTAATAAACAGCACTGCAAGGCCCACACAGAGATGTGTGGAAGGTGCCTGTGTAGCCGCCCCTCAAAGCTCCTGTTTTCAAAGAATCCTGCGGTTCTGTTCCCCCTCACGCTCGCATCCACGACCCCCGCCAGGTTGTACCGGTACCCACATCCTCCGTGTTTAGGACTACCATAGGCTCTGTATACACCCAGAACCCTTTTGAAACACAGCCCACACACAGATCACAGGCTACAGGGTAGATTGTAGATGCACTAGGAATTATACAGACTATATTGTACAACATATGAATGCATTGCAAAATTACCGCCTGAGGGCTGATATCGTTGATAGAAATGGCTTTAGATAAGGTTGTGTAAACTGTGTTATCTTTATATGAATGGGTATTTAATCTGAATAACCAAACACAATAATTTGTATTTTTCCTCTGAAATAAATGAACAATGCACATTATAGTTTCAAAGTTTTCTTTACAGTATGTTTTTTCTATTTGGTATGATTGCAATTTTAAAAGAACGCAAACCAAACCCAAGCCTGGTTTCTGGGGTATATAGGCATACATCAAATACAACAAACGTGCACTAACACATTAATTCTGTGAGTTTTGAAATCATTTCATTTTTTTGTGCTCTCAAAGACTCTGCTGAGTTTTTGCAGTAAACGATATATATAGGACTATATTGGATCTCTTGGGCTCCATAAATTACATGAGCTTAACATCCTATTAGAATAGTGTTTCGATCATTTATATATAGATTGATATTTGTGATAGAAAACCCACACAAAACATAAATGATACAGACTAATTAACTGGAAGACAAACCAACTACTGAAATAAGAATGAAAAAATACCATATGTTTTTGTATTTACTTCCAATCATCAAAATGTTTGCAGTTGAATTTGCTATGATTCCTATCCTCCTTATTTTAACACTCCTATAATATTTAGGTATTCAACTAAAGAACGTAAGGGTGGAACTATAAGATTTTGTCATTCTAATATATAACCTATTTGGCCTACAGGCGATAACACCAGGAATAAGTAATATTTATTAATAATCATGATTATTTGTTGCTTAGAATCAAAATGATATATGCTTATCAACATGGGGCAAATATATTTCTCTCAAGGCTTAGAATGCTACAGGGAAGGGTTGATTGAGAAATCTATTGAAAAACAGCTTACAACAACTTATACATATAGGCTACACACCTTGTTAAAACCTTTTAATGCTAAACATTTGACTAGTTAATCTAGAAGGATCTTTCAATATAATTCTGTCTGCATTCAAGTGTATTGTGATGTGAATAGCTGGATGGGTGATTGATGGACAGATGAATTGGTTTACTAATCATACCTACTACCCATTCCCAGTTTACATTTGTAGCGGCACATCAAAGTTTGTAAAGAAGCCAACGAGTAGAAGGCCTTTTGCGCTCCGACCCCATGTGACTCCTTTTTGCGCTATGTATACGACTGTAGGGTTTCTCCTACGCTGGCACAACTAGGTTGTCAGTAGGCCCTGAACCCCAGGTGTGTAGGATCAGAGCTCTGCCTAACCATCCCCAGCTCTGTAGTAGGACATGTACTCCAACATGTCCTCCCCTGAGGTCTGGGCCACGCACCTGCATGGGCAGGGGTCCACACCACAACCCTGCACCCAGACGCTTGCATGTGGCGGCTTTTTCCCTTGTGGCGCTGTTCTATTCTATTCTGGCGCTATAACTCGCGCTATGTCGCGCAAGTTATTTTGTTTGTTATGTCTTTTTTGTTGTATACATCTGATCTTGGGAGAAAAACGTGAAGACCTTTTTAGTCCTAGTCATTTTCGTGCACTCTCTCTTTGATCGTCTTTGTAACCACATACTGTAGAATATTGTGCAAAGTCATGTTGTTTTGTGTGATTTGAAAAGTGTGCATTTGAGCATATAAAGAAAAGATAGAAGATTACACAGGTTCAACCTAGCTGAATACTATGGCTGAACTGTTTCCAGTCCTGTTCTGAAAGGCCCTGTGTGTGTGTCACAGTTGGGGTGTTACCTTGACGACTGAGAGCCCTGTCAGCAGAGTTCCTCCCATCCTCTCTGACAGATAGACAGCAGGAAAAGAAACCATCCAACCCCCACTATCACCATCACCAGCCCGAAGACACAGACATGCACAGACACACAAACAGGTGCTGGCTGCCAGCCAAGATGACCTACTTAGTGCTGGTGTGGACAACATTGACATGTTTATGCTGGACACCAGGTAAGGCAGTTGAACGTTGTTTTCGAAGCTTTGCGCAAACGCATCACGGTATTAAGTGTATTCTGGTGCATACGTCGTCTCAGGCCTTATGTGTACAACTTCGTTTTTTGTTGTTTATGATCCAGGTCTAGTCTATCTCGTGAAGATTATCTTAGGTTTCCTGGAAATGATCACCTTTTACACAAATGTATTGTTATAGTTATAAATCTGGGTTAGATAGTCTAACAATGTCACCGTCATTTTGGAAACTTGTATCTCGAATGCTTTTGATGAATGGTTTGATGGTTTGATGGTTTGATGAATGGTCGAATGGTTTCATTCAATGAAAAAGAGAGAACTTCCCTAAAGTATTTCCATGAGTATTTAATAATATTATTACCATATTGTATCTTGAGACATTATTTAAGAAGTTATTCAAAAAATCTGATAGGACAACTACCCAACTTCTCATCAAGTTCTTACAATGTGTTATACATTGTTATTGTCAGACAATACAGATGTCTTTATCTCTATGAATTGCTCCTAAAACAGAGCTTTATTTGGATTGAGATATTTGGTTTGTTTGCAACCTTTGGTATTGAAAATGATACATATTGAGATTGTTACGTACATTTTGATCAGCGGCCATAAACGTCCCCAAATAGTGACTGTATACTGATATTTAATAATGTATATAATGTAATATACACTAAATTCTATATCCATCTTTACCTAATTAAAACAATCTGAAGCGGCATTAGGACCTTAACACAGGGTGCCAGGTTTCATAGATTCTTTTCAAGCACCATTCCTATACGTCAACACGTGTACCTGGCTTAAGGTAAAAGTTCTAAAAATAGAGGAGATAACATCTCCTTTATAGAAACCTTTAAGACATCTTCAATGTACTTGCAACACTGCATACAAGGTGAGGTGGTGTCACAATGCTGCTTTTGCATCATGCCAACCTTTCTAAATTAGACTGGAATCTTCTTCATGTGTTTCGCCATGGTTCATCCTAATTTCCATTCTTGCTAAACATATCTTTTGATGATAATGGGCCTCTGTAACATATTGGTACATAATATGATTCTTGTGTTTACTGGTTGTAAGCTTCGTTATTTTGACGATATACGAATTCCCTGGATGGCTGAACGCTTTTTTTGCATTTATAAAACGAAGCATTTATATTTTCGGAGAAATGTAACAACCCATATTGTTCACATCTACGGGTCATCAAAACAGACATATCATGTAACAGTTATTAGTAGTAATATAATCAACCACACTGAAGTGCTGAATTTTGTATAGTCTGCGTTCACAATCTAAATACACAGCCATCTCGTATTTGTTCCGCCAAATTACGCCTTCAAAATTAATGAAAAAATAAAAGCCGTTTAGTGGACCCTTATATCCAAAGCATTTTACAGTAGCGTGAGTGCTTTATTTCTTAGCATGGGTGGCCTCAACGCGGAATCGAACCCGACCCTCTCAATTCCACTTATAAGCGATTGAGCTACGCCGGACCTCAAGGGATCAAAATAATACAGCTTAGAAGATAAGGGATGAAGAACAGAACTAAAACAATACATATTTTTGTTCTCAGTCCAATCCCTAGATTGATCTCCTTTTGACATCT
>OMKX01000176.1:0-17302 GCA_900302425.1 Brosme brosme
CGCGCTGTCGCATGAACGCTCGTCACATTGTGCATTCACACGTTCCTCCTCCTACGCCTGCAGCTACCGTTTGCATTCAATGCATCAGACTAACCCACAATCCAGACTCTCTGTGATTGTGAGTAAATTATCCTGCCATCTCTCTCTCTCTCTTTGTAACCGCGCTCCATTCAGCCTGGTTTCTTCCTCTCCATTTATGGGGCCCCGTGTGTGGCACATACATCCCAGGCAGCACTGCCGGGGAAAGCACTTTTCCCTAACTTGCTGTCACTCTCCTGAATTCCCTGGTAGATTCACAAAGACGGACGAGAGATAAGTGTCAAGAACAGGCAATAAACGGGGGGAACTCATACCCTTCAAGCATTAACATGATGCCCAAGCTGTCTGTGTGTGTTTGTGTGTGTAACCAAGAACGGGGGAGACGGGGGGGTTGCAAGGGATCAATCCACTCATCAATCAGGAGGGACAACCAGTGCGTGGTGTTAAAGGGGCGGTGTGGAAAAAAACTTTCCGATATCAGTCTGTCACACTCAGCCAGACGGATCAATCACTGTCCGAGAGAGAGGGCCGTAGCGTTGCCCAGGGGATTGGCCATCCCTCGTGGCTGCATGGCTTCCTGATAGTAATCCATCAACTCGTCTTCGAGCCACGGGCGGAGGGATGCAACCCCTGCAGCGGGCCTGGCCCCACATCACGAACAAACCTGCTCCTCTTGGGACGCTTGGTTGACCAGGTTGGTTGAACAGTTTCAGAATCAATCCTGGGGATTTTTAGAACTCTCCAAAGCTCTTGACTACTGATGCTTTTCTTTTTTCCTTCGCCTCTCTGTTCCTTTGAAACGTAACAATTGTTGCCATGAATTCGTTTGGAGACAGCAGAGATGGGGAGGTGTATGTAAATAACTGATCAGATAGAGGTAGTAGAGCTGCAGTGTTTGGACTGATGCTTACAGATAGTAAATAGTACATGGGGGTTAATAAAATAAATCCCATTGCAACAATAGCAATTGATGTTGCAATTGCTGAATGGGGTTGTACAGTTGTGTTATCAATCATAAGTATTTCTGTGTTTAAGCAGAAATTATATCTTTAAGTCTCAGCTTTTCAGTAAATGACTAAGTCATCATTTATATGTTAATTGTTTGCTTGCCATGAGTACGGTTTATTTTATTGGTGCGAGTTGCTATCTAATGTATCATTTAGATTAATTTTAAATTAGTTATTCGATTATGGTTGATTATGGTTTAATCCTCATAATATCCTTGAACACAGTCCCATTCAATGGGCGTAGCTAGTTCTGGCCAAACTAAACTGTATTACCATTTCATGCAATAAATAGTTAAATCTATGACATGAGTGATTCCTGACGGAGCTGATATTGAGTAATAGAGTATTGGCTGTGTTGTTGGACTCCCACTTGGAAGGTACAGCGTTTTCTCTCCAATGTCCACAGCCTAACCTGTAGAAATCCTTGAGCAAGATGCCCATCATGCCTTACACCTACCTATTTTTAATGATACGTATGTGTATCCACTGTAAGTTGCCTTGGAAAGCGTCAGCTAAATAACTGAACAGCAAGCAATAATACTTTGAGCTTGATGAATGCCAAGACGAATGGCTCCAGAAGGGGCTGTATGTCCACCAAGCAAACTTTGGTTCCTAATGCTATTAATCACTTCACTGCGACAGGTAAGGGGCCAACATAGGCTTCTCAGAGGCTAACTCTCCAAGGTGGTGCGCAACTTGGCCGTGGGTACAGTGGGATTATAAATAGTGTCCATCTGTCTCGGACACAGTCCTACAGCATCCGCTCACTAAGTGGTGTGTTTAATTACCACCTTGTTATTTTTATAGCACTGTAGAGAGTAGCCAATGTAGGTTTTGTAAAAAATGGCAAAATTGCAGTTCAATTTATCCCCATGACACCTGGATTCCATCAAGCTTTATCTATCAAGGTTGATATATAGCATGTGTCACCGGGTGCTTGACCGAGTATATTTACGATTTACTATTTATCCAACGCTTGTCATCCAAAGTGACTTGCAGTAAATTATGTTGATACATGCAATTAATGAGCAGGTATGGGCGACACATCTTCCTCGGGTATGCTGATGAAAGGCTGCAGATGTTGAGATTGGAACCCGGAAAATTTCAGCTGGGGGTCAAATACCCTGAACCACTAGACTACCCTAGCACCTATTTCATTTCACATGAATTCAATGATTTCCTGCTATTATTCATCTGCTGGGAAGGATGTAAGCTTTAACGGTTATCTGTCAGCTCTCCAGATTGAGATCTGACCTTGATACAGGGTCAGCTCCTCCTTATTGTACATCAATAACGACAACTACAGCCTGCAACCGTTCTGGAGCCCTGCAAAGGTCATCTTCACAACCAAACATGGATTGATGCTCACATCCGTCGTCTGAATGATAACACTCTATGGCTGTTATCATTCAAAAGATATTGTATTAAGAAGCATACACATTTAAATGAGTTTTTTTATGAATCTAATCAAGCTGAATCTGGGGAATTTAACAATGAAGCCCACAGACCGAAACAAGCATGTAGAATAATCATGATCCCATCTTTACCTCCTGAGAGATAAAAAAACTAATCACATTTCCAACTGTGCTGGTTAGGTTAGTTCCAGTAAATCATCTAGCATCTAGTAAATTAATGAGCACATTTGCATTGTGTTGATTACAAGCTTTAACCCTGTTAAGTTCTAAAAGTGTGTTCAGATTGTGCTGACTATTGAGCAAAGATTGGAAGGATATTCTGCTGCTGCATTTTCTGTCTTCCACCTTCTCTCACTTGCCCTCACTCAGTCCCTCTCTTTCTCTCACTGGCTGTCTCACTTACTCTCTCCCTCTTTCTCACCCTCTTTCTCTCACTTGCCTGGGTTTGTGTGAATGTGTATGCGCCGTTTCTATGGAAAGTTTCCACCCACACTGACAAGGCGTTTGGTTGTTGTTTTTTTCCTTCTTTTTTTTTGCCAAGAGAGGAGTGTGAGAAAAATGTGTTGGACACCAGAGCTAGATAGCCTTGAATATCAATGGTGATTGTTATTTTAGAGAATTTAAAAGTGATGACTATCAGTAATTCCATCAGATGGGAATTGTCATGTCATGATTGGGTTTCTTGAGGACATACACATAGCACATTTTACTAAGCGTATTACTAATAATAACTTAATGTTACTTAACCATTGCTTATCCTACCACAGTATGCCCCTTTGGCAACTAATCGATAGGTACTTGAATTTGGGGAATTTTTCCTTGCACTTTAGAGTGGTTAGCAATAGGGGCCTTTGAGACAGACTGTGATTACGGCCTATACAAATAAAAGTGACTTGAAATCCAAATTTAACAATATTTGAAGCCTATCAAAATATTCAATTTAAATTTAAATTATTGTCTAAAGGGACCCAACAATAATGAATTTTCCCCGCCCTTGATCCTTCGTTTCCCTGAAAATGTAAAACTTGCTTCCGGAAAATAAGAAGTGCCCTTGAGATCTAATGAGCCACTGTGCTTTTACTTTGAAGGATGTCTGTAAAGCCTGCACTCAGGAAGAGCCAAGATGTCCAGAGAAACCAGACTGGCTTATTTATTGTGCTTCCATCAATTGCGTAATGCGTCCATTCAAGGTGCCCCTGTCTCGGCCTATGTCCTCTGGAATATATCGGTTGTTGTTTGGAGCATTTTACATCTGCTTCTTGTATTTAACCTTTAATCGAGTAATGCATGGGGGTAACCCAGCTGTCTTTCTTCCTTTACTTAACAGGGAGTTTCAGACGGGCCGAGGTATGTCAGGAGACCAGGATGAAATCCTGAAGGCAAAATTACAATTGATGGCACTTTAGTAACGGAAGATGGCGCAATGTAATTGTGGGACACATTTTGTTGAAGTTTGTTGAGGGACACAACAAACTAAAGGGACACATGTTGGAAATAGTTGATGGATGTCAAGGAAGTACAACACAACCTTCTCATACTGTAGACAAAAAACAACCGCACATCTATTGCTCATCAAATACGAAACCCCCAATAGCTGTAATGCATCTCGACTGGTAGAGCCTGCACTCACAGTAATGTAAGAAGCTTTGGATAAAAGTATGGCATATGTAGACTAACCCATCTGATCCTCTGACCCATGCCATCGTGTGACCTTGCAGGTGTCGAAGGCATGGAGTGCTCCCTCCCCATGGACGGGCGGCGGGTGTCCCTGACGCAGCTCTCCAATGACAGCTTCAGGGAGTGCCAGGTCACCCTCACCCTGACCGACCTCCTCATCATCATCTTCTCGGGGATCTCCGTGTCAGTGGTGGCCATAATGACCAGCTTCTTCCTGGCCTCCACGGTACACTGCTTCCAGCGCTGGAGCAAAGGAAGCAAGGGCGACGAGGAGGAGAGCGAAGAGTAGGATCGGAAGACTCGGCCGGGTTTCTACAGAACCTCTCTGAGGTCTTACCCCGGCCAGGTCCCGTATCTCTACTTGGCTTTTAAAGGGTGACTCGGACAGGGGGCTCGGATAGAGCCGCTGTGCCCTCCCCCCCCGTGGGGAACCTCAGAGGAGGAGGAATTACCGGGAAGGGGGTTGTGGAGGTTGGGACGCTTTGAAAACATGGACAAACTAACCGAAATGAAAAGACAAATGGCATTCCCAAGAAACGAGTGTAAGTCCCGAGACTTGAATTCAAACGTTACACATGCTAAATGGAGGTCATATTATGGTCTGCCAGAGCCCAAGGCCGTCCTACAGACAAGCTCTTCAATGGAAGCGGCAGTATACACGATGAGTATGTTTGAGAGTACAGAAAACACCAACTATAAAACCAAGCTAAAGTGATGTGGAGAAGTTCTAGACGAGCCAATAGTTCACCAACATCTAGTCAAAATAAACATCCACTTTCAGATTCTGAAATGTTCAAAGTGGATTTCCCTCAAGTGTGACCTGTTGAATGACTGGAGGTGCTCAGGTCCTTGGTTGTCTTTAGGGCTTTACAAAAATATAAGTAGGTCATCTTGTATATGACAGAAAGTTTGATATTCTAAAAAAAAAGGATGTGATATTAACCAACGTCCACAGCATTAGACTGCCTATACATGGTGAACCGGCACAGGATATAGTTTTCAATGTCTTGACAGCCTCATTTAATTGCATTCAGAAATGGAAAACCACTGGCAATGGTTAAGACCGTTGAGAGTTGGGGAAACTGTAATAACCATGAAATAAGTAGTTAACATTTTGTGTCTGGTATTCAGATAGGGTATTCACGTTAAAAGTATATTTGTCCTATACTCAAACATTTGTACACCAAATAAAACAATGTAGACACCAAATGAAACCTATAAGATATACACATCTAAATCTTCCAGAGGACATGTGTTCCTTAGATTGATAACTGTGATCGGTGTTAAACTATATTCATTCACTATCTATTCTTGTGATTAATATAGCAAACCTAGTATTGGCATAAAGTCCATGTAGAACCAATGTGGCAAATAATGCACTTTATGTGTTGAAAGTTGTACTTGGTAACAGCACGCCCCTAATTACTGTTGCGTTGCTTGCCAAAGGCAACGTCTGAACGAGAGTTATTGTGTTCATGAGGAATCATGTTGTACAGCACACTGGAGACGAGCAAAATACCATGCTTGTGATTTGGCTGAGACGACAGTTATGTTCTCCCAATATCTGATATTGTAGCTGACATTACCAATCCAGCTGTTTTATTGGAGCTCAGATATGGCTTTTATTTTGATTATTTTTTTGTTTTCTTCCAGAACAGATATCTTATAAACAAATTTAGAAATAAACAAAAAAATAACATAAAAAAGTATTGGGTTTGTGGTCAGATTATTTTTAAAACAGATCTTCCAATGCCTTGCAGAGTCTGTCAATCTCTGTTTGAAATTCCCCCTGTTTGTTGCGCCCAGAATCATGAACATTCACAATGATTTTTTTTATTTAAATTAAACCAGCACACCAAGATGAATGCATTTATTCACCCCTTATTCATATATCTTTCTTGCATGTTCGGGAAATGCTGCATTATCATTTGGAAAGCATAAAACTGGATGCTTTGAATATCTTTTTTCTCTCCCTGCTTTTCAAAGAACCGCTATATTGCTGTGGTTCATGCCATTATTGTGAGGCATGAATAATTCAGCCAATGTGAGATATGGAGCAGAAGGAATGTCAAGCCCCTTAATACAAACAGGCCTAGGCACGAACCAGAGGCAGCTGGGGGATGTAGTTCTAGTCATTTCTCTTTGCTACAAAAAAGAGGTATAACACGTACAAAAACCCAATATCTCTGTTTCATTGCATTTCTATTAGGATGCACCGTCATCATCATCATCGGCGTTTGTCATTTCAACATCCTTTAGGCCTAGCAACACACAATGACTACAATTATATTTTAAATATATAGCAACAAAATATTACATTCAGCAGATTTGGGCACATTTTTGTCCACCACTATAACTTGGTAGTGGTAAATAAAGTGAATGAGTTTTTGATATATTGCATCACTTGACTTAAACTTTCTACAAAAAAGGCAATACCCAGTATGGAATTTTTCTTGAAGAATTTGAATAGAATACATATTTGTGTTAAAAGTCCTGCAGCATATCAACCAAAAGTAGTTTGTACAAACATAATACATCCACTGTTCAAACTCCTTCAGGCTATCATTCCTTAAGTCTATCATTTACCTTGCATTTCATAAAGCAGTAAATGCATACATTTGGTCACGCTAGCATGCATTTTACATTTACGTTTCAATTACCAATGGTGGTTAGTTTTTATAAAAAATATTTCTAACTACTGTGTAGTTGTTCTAAAAAAGGCATCTAACTTAACTAATATATTTAAACATATAAGCACGCCACATTTCTTTATTCATTGTATTAGGTAACACATATCCACACATAGCATGTGATTGTGAGATTACCATTTACGATGCAGATTTATGTCTATTTTTCTATTTAAACCTTTGAAGTTGTTTATTTACCAATTCAGTCCAGAAGCTTCTATTGATAATTGAAATCCCAGGGTGGTACTTTGCAACATTTGAGTTTTTACAAAGCTTGTTATACATCCAGGATTATATTTTTCTCAGAGTGGAGATGTCAGGATAACACAGATGATGAGAAAGTACAGAAACTGAGATTTGGATCAGGTGTTGATGTTATTCGGGGCGATGCAAGAACAAACAAACCTTTCCAGCAGAATTAATATGTATCAGTACCTGTATCAGTGTCGGTTTAAAAAATAAAACACATGAACTCCTATTTCACTCTTCTGTACTTTGTAAGTAGATACGCAAAGAGATCATGAGAACACAAAGAGCAGTGAGTAAAACAAAGTATTATTTCGAATGACTACAAGGATTACTATTTCCATGCAACTCTCTAAATATAATTCAGTTTTGCTGCAGCTGTCAAAGAAAATAACTAAATGTTCTGCACTGTCTAGCATCTGACATGCACAATAAAACGCTCTGTAAAAACCGTAGTGTGATTCACTGACCTCCCTCAGTGGTCTGAAAGGTAAGGAGAATAATACAAATCATCCTGACCGAGAACTATTGCTAGAATAGCAAAACATATCCACCCCGTTCAAGTAAAGCACAACCCTGCTACTTCCTCTCATGTGCTGTGGCGGTAGAGGCAAAAGTGGAGGGTTTGTGGTTCAAAATTATGTGGTGCATAGACAGCAATTACAGCAGTGCACACCAGTTGGCTGTTGTCACAAATAGGGTGGATGAACATCATTGCTTGTCGCCTTAGTGGCTCTGGATAAAAGTGTCTGAATAGTAATGGTATGGTCTGTGGTCCGTTTAAGGCTTCATGATTCTGGTAGCTTTAAGACCAGCTTTTCTCAATTACTTTCTTATGCTGGGTACACACTACAGGATAATTGGCCTGATTTTCTGCCCGATTTACCCTTACTGATTATTTGACCCTAGACACGTTTTTGATCGTGTGATTGCAGTTGCTATTGGCGAGAGTTTCGGTTTTGAGAATCATGACCATGCTGTTTGGGAATGGAATCGGTTAGTGTGTGGTGTGCTGTGTTGGCAAAATCATTTCCTTCCACACACTGAACGACCCAAACAGTTAAATGTATCTCCATCTATCATTATGTGTGTGGTCTCTCAGGTTTTCTAAATTGAAAATACGTCTAGTGTGTGCCAGGCATAATTTCCAGGCCTACAATCTCTGCTGAATTCAAACAAGCTGACTTGTATCTTCAAAACCATTCTGTTGCACAGATCTGCATTAAACATTAAAGAGCAACATAAGACTAAGTACAGTCTATAATCAACGTTAGCTTGTTTAAAGGTGTTAAGAACCTACATTTCAAAATACCCAGTTCTTGGAGAACAGCACAGCCTCATCGCTGAGAACTGAGCGGGCCTATTAATAATATCTCTGTTCATATTAACGTTAGCCACTGACTGATGTTCTCTGCTCTTTCTTTGGTCATTTTTGAAAGCTCAGCCATCGTCACTTCCTGCCTCTTTTACTCACAAATGCCCCCTTGTGGTGGGGAGGCCATGTTAAAAAGCAAGAATACTGGACATCTTTACAAAGACATTCTACTGATATCTGAGATCGCTTTTTTATGAATTATACATTCTTTGTATAACTCTGCAGATCCCTTAAGACAGTGTAAAAAAAAAAAAAACTAGCCTGTCCCCAAACAGATGGGGTTACAAAGCACACACACATGTGGGACTTCATCAAACCACTACGCCTCTTAGCGGCGGCGGCGGCGGCGAAGGAAGAAGCGGTCTCCTGTAACCATTTACCTCATTTGGTTACCATGGCTACACAGCCGGAGGCCTGAGCTCTTGGAAGGCGAGGCAGGAGTGGGGAGGGAGCGCGAGGGATGTGAGGGTGAGAGTGGCCCTCAGCGAATATACGCCTCCCTGGCTCGCTCTCCCTCCATGCATCAACTAACCGGACCTGGCGTCTGGAAACATGGAGGGATAAAAGTGGAAAAAAACACACACACACCGAGTGTCTCTACACGCTCACCAGCGCCTATGCCCTTGTCCGCCAAAACCGTGACTCCGGTACTACCCAGCATTTTTCCTTGACTTTATATGCAGAAGGCATGTTGCTAGGGGTCAGTGAAGGTTGCCCTTTCAGCCACTACCCCCCTCAGCAGTATTGAAGAATCATCCCTTTAATGGCTTGAGTCCCGCCCGGGACAAGATGAGACAGGACAGATAATTGCAGTTTCATAACGTTTCGGTGTTGGTGTTAACAGTCTAGTTTAAGAACGTCTCCGGTAGTGTCAAGCTGTCTTCACGATTCAATGCGTCAAATCTTAGCATAAAACTTTGAAATTCAAAACCGTCTCTCTCAGCCAATAAGTGTCCAGTGCTGATTGACAGCTGTCAAACTTGGTTAAACATGTGCACTACCCTACAGCCGGGTTATTCAATTGCCTGCCCGCAGATCATTTTAAATCGGGCCCTCAAACTAACACTTACAATAAGGGTACATTAATTAACATTAATTAATAAGTAATAAGCATTTACAAATCATATTAGCATAGGGGTTAGGATAAGGGGTATTGGGTTAGCGTTATGGTAGTGGGTTAGGGTTAACCCGAACCCTATTAAATAATGTATAAATGCAAACCTTGGTTAACATGAACACTATTACTGTAGTTAACATGAACACAATTAGTTAACATGAACACCATTAGTAAATGATTGCAACACCCTTAGTTAACTGTTATTTACCGTAACTGTGAGTTAATGCAGTAATAAGTACTAACTAATTTTAATTAATGTACCCTTATTGTAAAGTGTTACCAATTATTTATTAGAACATTAACAATGAGAATACATTTTCCCTGAAATAAAGCGTTTTCTGACCAAGAATGAGAGCCATTTGAATTTCATCCAATAGGAAATCGTTTTATCTGCTCTGTTTTATCCGCTTTATCTCTCCAATGAATCATTGGAGGAATATTAGTATTACAATTATGGCTATTCACTCCTCTCTCCTTTTCCTTTTGGGGTGGGATTTCTGTTGTTATCCTATTCGTTTTTGGTTATTGAAAGGGCATTATGAATGATTATAGTTCTATTACATTTATTTAACCTTTTGACCCATGACCCTGCACGCCCTCTGTGTGAGCACTGATATCCGTCTCTGCTGTCGCTAAATATTTTGAGAGCTAAAATTTAAAAAAAAATTAGAGCTAAATTGTCATTGTCACATTGCAAAGGCCAAATGTAGACAATGAAAATCAACAGTTCAATGAGGAGTGAACTGTGAATTATTTATTTAGTAAGATGGAACCAAAGCCCATATGAGAAGGCACTGCATCACGTATCACTCAAACTTCAAGGGAACATTCTGGGCCCTCTTAATTTTGAATTTCAGTAATCTGATCCTCATAATAAAGAAGTTGAATAGCCCTGCCCCTGGTTTTAAAATATGTCTCGTCATTTTGTTGTTAACACTTGTTTTAACATTAAAATTCTATAATAAAAAAAAAATCAAAATGGGGGTACGTTTGTCTGGTCTCGTTTCGTCTGTCAGGACTGAACCAGTCTTTAGAGGAAGAGGAAGAGGCAGGTGTGTTTACTGCTATTAGACGGCCGGGTCACCAGACCGAGAGACGAGTCTTGGACTGCATGAGGAACGCCCATTACCAGGCATGCTTCCGGGACTCATTCTGGTGTAGAGTCAACGCCTTCACATCCGTAACACATCGGCAACGTAACTGGCAACATAAATCCTTTCCATACAAAGAAGCAACAAAACTGATGGTAGTCTTGTTGTTGTGTCTTTGTTTTGAAAGGATTCAGTTGATTCTACCTGTTTAACTTTTAACTATCCTTATCATTCCATCTCTGGATAAAATAAACATTAACCTGTGTCTGATTGCAACAGCCATTTTGTTTTCTGTAATCTAATCGCCTCATACTAATTTATCTTCCGCAAGCAAATCCATCCGCAAGCCAACCGTGAGCGGGCCACAGCTGTCCATTCCCTTCCCCTGACCTGGAAACCATGACAGGAAGCTTTGGAGGACTCGCAGGAAAGTAAGCCAACCCCAGGAGAGGAAGCTTTGAATGAATAATGGTCCAGTGGCTCATCACGCCAACATTACCGTGTAGGGGAGACTGAGCAGGACGTGAGTCAGATTACACAGAGAGAGAAAGAGAGAGAGAGCCATACACAGAGACAGAGAGAGAGAGAGAGAAGCTAGCACCCTAATGCTTCCACTGCTCTCTGGGACTGACACCTCGACTGTCCTCAAGGAAAGGTTCATGTATAAATATATTCTGTATCTGTACCAACGGCGAAAACAAGTTTCAAGTTCAGCATAGTGTTAAGTTCCAATATTTCTGTGTAGCCCTGTATCAAAATTACAGCGGGGGTTGCATTCCAATTTTCAAAATTAAAGCACAGGTCTCATTTCAACATGTTGAGATGACATTCACGAACACATTATCCACCTTAAAAGAGCTAGGAAAATGTTCCCCCCAAAACCCATTGGGAAATGAGACAGACAAAAAAGAGAGGCATGCGTGCATGGCAGGCGTGCAGCTGTGGGCATCAATGCATGCGAGTTGCAAACTATTTGTTCCCTGCGACGGACAGCTTTGATCTGACAGGCTGCCAGTGTCTGCCACCGTTGTTCCGTTTACTTCACAGCCCATTGGTGAGCTGGCACAGGGTCACGCACAAGGAAATCCCTGAAACTTGTAGTCGATTACTTCACCGCGTGATTACCTGTGTCAGGTACAAATCCTTTTCCTAAGTCAAGTCAAATCAAGTCCGTTGAATTTGTTTTGTCGTTAATCACAAGTTACAGTCTCAAAGGGCTTCACAGGACCACATTAGACAGACACCTCCTAACCCTAATCCCTCTAAAGGACAAGGAAAAACTCCAACAAAACCCAGAGGGAACAAACCTTGAGGAGGAACACAGAAGACAGATCCCTCCTTCCAGGGATGGACAATAAGGGTCAGAATATCGGCATCGTGGGATTTGAGGAAATTCGGGGCTAGGTCCGGTGGGATCATCCCCCTGAATGTTTCTTTTGACAAACAAGCTCCATTTTGATTCATTTTAATGCACTCTGGCTCCTTATTTATATTCAAAGTGCATGTCGTAATCATTGAAAATTTAAAATGTGTAAACAATTAAACACAGATTAATTACGAATTGTGATGAAATATAAGCAGCTGTTAGTAATTAGTAATAGTATTGAGTAGAAGCAGAATACTTAACAGCTGCTATCATTTAACTTATTAATTTATTGGTACCAGACTAAAGAATCACTTTTAAATGTATTTATGTTAACATTAACACTAGCCATCTTTCCCTCACACACACAATTTTCAGATACAGTTCAAGCAGTGTTGTGTAAAGACAAGCCCTGTCACCAGTGTACTCTCTCTCTGTCTGTCTCTCTCTTTCTCTCTCACACAAAATGCGCGCATGCCAAGTATTGTGAAGTAGATTTGCTGCTTGAATTACACACAGAGGACCCAAAACAAACAATCAATCAATGATATATTATTTTCGAGGGATTTAATGGATGATCGGAATGACAGATGAATAGATCTGGTGTCATCAATTTTATTATTCCTATTTTTATAAATAAAATAAAAAAGTATATATTAAATTCTTATTACAAAATAAATGTTGAGATCTGGAGGTATTCATAAAACATTTGGGGCTTTGGCCTCGGACGCCCAGGCCTCACGACGTCCATGAAGATCGGAAACCACCAACTCAATTACAGCGCTGTTGTTTTGTGAAACTGTTGATTTTTGCGATAATCTGTGCACTGAATCGAGTCCTCATGGGATGTTCTTTATTGTACTTTCCTTCCTATAATTCATGTTCATATTGTTACCCCATTACATCACACCCTATCAAATTAAACAGCATCACGTTACATGAAGTGATATTGTATTACGTTAGATGTAAGTGGATTGAACCATGAGCGCTAAGTGATGAGATCCCCGACGGCAGCCTCTATGTAAGCAGTTAGCAGAATAAATGTGGACTTCATTGCTTATGAAGATGGATTTGATAGGGAAGCCCCGCCACTCTGCTCTGGAGACCATTAAAGGTTGTGACAGAAACGTATTCTTCTTTCCAGGGTTGGTTCATCTTACTCACATTATTATCTTTCGAGTGGAGTAAGATAGATTTTTTTGTAAGATAGTCAGGGTCAAGGAAGACAAAGCCACACATAAGCCCTAATACGGTCACACTTAATACATGCGCATTAGCATAGCAGTCAAAGGTTAAGGTCAGGGCAAAGTCAATGTGTAGCGCTAAGAAATGCCAATAGTGGACACGTGGAAGACCTTGTGTGTGCTTGGCATGTGAGACTCTGTTTAATGTAATCAACCACTTGGCGACAGGGGGGAGATGGATTGTTTGTTTACCTGTACCAATGACTCCCGCACCGTAAACCCATTAAAAATGGATGACGAGGGAGTCGGTCACAGCACACCAGGAAGCCACAAGCGCCGTTCCCGCTGACTCATCAGCCGTTGTTAATAAGGTCAATCGGCAGTCCCATTCATCCAACTCAACGTCGACTTGACGCCCTCAGACGCATCACAACCCCCAGTTGGAAAGGAGGTCTTTAATGAGGGCGGTAATGCAGGAATATATGTAGTAGCCACAGGACCAGTATCGAGAACATTAGAACAGATTTCTACCTGATTGATCCCTGAGGGGAAATTGAGTTGTAACAGCAGCACTTATCATAAAAAAGCTATTATAATTTACACGAGACAATAAAAGAAACCTATCAACTATAAAAATAAACATCAGTACAAAATTAACATCTGCATAAAAAGCAGCAAACATCTGTCAGACAATCCGTGATAGAAATTATGATTTGAAGTTTAAAATGATGAAAACACACTTTGAGAAGTTTTGGGAAGACGTGGAGGGTGCGTCAGGAGAGCTCTTCTCATTCCAGAAGTTCAGGTCATCACCATTACACAAACCTCTTTAATGGTTTAATGGTCTCTCGCTGATGCTATAAAACTGCCTACGCACTTCTAGAAACATGCTGGGCAGCGTGCATTCTGCTGCTACAGCGACGGGGCCTGACTACCTTAAACTTTCAGTCAGGACAAGAGCCAACAACCTCTGTGGAATATGACTTGTACTTTTTGAGGACATTTATACTTTAAAACACATCTGACGTTATCAAAGGTAAATCAATGGAGATGTCTGAAGTTTCATCTTGCTTACCTCCTTGACCTACTTACTATTCATTGTTGATTTTTATGCAAAAGACAAAACACAAACACGATTATTTACCTTAATTAGGTGTGATGACATCATCACCAGTCTGTTATGGTTGAAAGTTAGAGGGGGAAAATAATCACCAAAGTTTCTGCATAATTTTGGAAGTAGACTGGAGCAAAACAAATAAATAGCTTGTGGATAAAGAATGACCATTAAAAACAACAAGATGACATTGAATGCCTCCCCTTTTTATAGACCCATTCATAAATATAAAATATTAATATCAGTATTTTCTCATAACCAGTCTGCATCAAAGCTACATGGACTGATTACGGCGTAGATTGACCGAAAGACCTTGAAGTACAAAGCAGGGTTTTAAATACCAAGCAGCACTGCAAGAAACTAGATACATCAAAGAACGCCTTATTTCGGTGACCATCTATAAATAAATACGGACTTCCGTTCGGCCTACTTAGAGGATGAAGATGGATTATGATGAAGCAACAGTCAAACAGCGGAAAGTACCGGAACACTCGAGTGTGTTCTGGAACAATGGTTGGTTGTGGACACGGTGTGCTTCATTCACAAGATCCAACGACACAGTGGTCACCCGTTCCTCTTTATAAGTAATATTGGGGGGGTGAAGTATAGTGTCGTTAAGGTGGTTAAGCCTGCAACCAAAAGGTACTGGGTTTAAACCCCCTAATCCCAGCAAGTTATACCTGAGAAAAAATGACCCCTACTTGCTCCTTCATGACCTGTGTCTGAATTCATGATCATCAATTATTTCATTTAGTCGTCTTGGATAAAAGCATCTGCCAAATGACTATAATAGCAAATTAATCTGAATTCATTGTCACAGAATTCTTCAAGGCACATTGGATGGCGTCAGCCAAATGACTATAATATTAAAGCCAAGGCCACAGCTGTGTTATGATTGCAGTTGAATCCCAAACTGTGTTGTTTTTCTCTCCACATGCGGTACGGAAAGGTACGCGGTACCATCATCCCAAAGAGCCCTGTCACTCCGCGAGGCTGATGGATTCAGACGGCGGGTTACCGAACGGCTCGTCTTTCAAAGTTCAATCTCAGAATAAACCGCGTGATGATGTTGTCGCCACCGGCAACCTGAGGGCTAGCGTGCGGCGGCGCACACGGCTAACTGACAGAGAGGAGCATAGGTGGGGTGCAGTCACCTGGAGAAATAAAGAAGTCTGACTTGTTTGTTTGGGATCGGTTGGGCTCTTGTGTCGGGGATAATTAACACGGAGCCCCGTGGAATACTGGAGGTGAACCCAGTTCACGGAAAGACCCAGAAGGACAAAATCTCTCTAGAGGATGGAGGGAGGATTACTCTGCAGTCCTTCTGAGAAACAGGACATAAAGAGGTCCTGATGTGTGATGAACTAACTTCATAAAGCCCGTCGTCAGCGTAACGGAATGGGCCATTTGGGTTGTTTTACAACGAGTGCAATCTCCAAGTAATGAACAGATGTGGTACATTAATATGTATGCAATCCCCACTGTAACACTTATAGTATTACCTATTTACTTATAAATCGGTGGTGTGGGTGTGAAATAGTGGTTAATTATTGATTCTCGGGAAAAAGCACTTATTATCTGCTCTTTACATGCAGTTTGCATATTTAACAGCTTAACAAAAGTTATTAAATATTTTATCCATCATTAAACATGTATCCAGCACCACCTTAGTGTTCCACAGATAACTCAATATATTCAGCATCAATTATATTCAACACAATATTATTCAAAATTCCATCCAGCATCGACCTGCATGGTTTCCACTGGGGGATGGGAGATGATGCGATTGGAGGAGGTGGTGTCCAGATGTGTAGGACTGGCCCGGCCTTTACGAGGGCTTGGATCAGAACAGATGGTGACCTGCCGATCAGGGGCGTAGCTGGGATTAGAAGAAGGGATGCAGGGCATTGGCCGGACCACAGGAGAGGGGAGGAGTCAATATGTGCTCGGGACTGGGCTAGCCTGGAGTGTTGGGGATGTTAATCATGTTGTGGATGTTCAATTAGAAGGTTTTTTTTCTTTTTAAAAGGAATGCAAGGCAATTTCACTTCTTCACCCATTTGACAAATGTTGAAGGTTATAAAGAGACTTACTGGCAGACAGACACAATGATAGAATCCATGACGGATTGGAATACAGATGGAGAGAAAGATACTTTAATTTGGCTATTTGCAACTGAAAGTCAAAACTCCTCAAAGTCAAAAAACCCTCTGTCATTAGTAAGTCACGCATCTGAACAAAAATAATTTTAATCATCAGATTATTTGCATATAACAAAGCTCTCTCTACTTGCGAAAGTACACAACGCTAGGTGAGAAGGGATGGACACGCCCTGCATTTGGATAATCATGTCATTCCAAAGGCCGTGCTCGCTGAATACACAAGTGGCTCATTCATATATTACAAGAATGATCCCCGATACACAAAGTCTGGACATAAAGTATAATCTAGGAGGCCTAGGATGACGCACACAGACGCACTTGGCTTCCAATGCAAGGACGCCATGTCTGGAACAACAACTTCCAAACACACTCCACTCCATTACACTAATTGTGACCTGTAAGTATGAGATGGTGGGCACTTTTTCAGGCAATTGTCCTCAGACAGTCAGAGGACACACTGTCCCAGACGGTGCACGTGAATTGGCTTTATACTGCGTACAACAAGTCCTCGTCACGACTGGTGGGATTTGACGTCATGTGCCATTTGTGGTCCTCTAATGAAAGTATTGACCAAAAGACTGTTCCTGAGTCACATTGAGCGGGATCTAAACTATATATATATCCATCCATCCAAGTATCCATTTTCATATAAATAGAAAGTAGGGGAGGGTGGGGGCGAAATGGAAGGGGATTTGAAGGACTTTGAACCGTTGCTAAGAGCATATTAGAGACTCACTTTCCCTTTGAACCACATATCTAAGTCAAATACACTGCGCTGTTGACTTTACTTCTGTTTAAAAATTCTATTTCATTTTTGTTTATCCG
>OMKX01000178.1:0-16657 GCA_900302425.1 Brosme brosme
CACCACCATTAATGTACTTTACTCTTCCACACAATCCATATCCTAGCAGATTACTCTATTGATCACAAATTCCCATTTAATGTCATACTTCAACTCAAGCACCACATGCACACCACTCACTTGGTGAACACTGAACTTCAGGAAGCATGTGCAGAGTGTGGGTTGGAACTGGTTAATGAAGTCCTCCTCCCCTAACCCCAGTCTCCCATGGCGACCATCTCCGAACGTGTAAAGCAGCCCATTGTCTGTGGAGGAAAGCAACAAGTGAACGGAACAAGGTGGGTATGCATGTTCCTGTGCTGTTCAAGTCTAGCATGCTAATTCATGGTAATGAATGCTTTGAGCCTTTGAGGTCTGTAAGGTGTGCACATATTTTGTTTGCCAATAAATGGAGAGGACCCCCGACCAGCGGAGGTGTTGCCATTAGGAACTCTTAAAGGAGAACCAAACACAACTAGAACATCAGTTTTCATTGTAGAGGACTCCCTCTGCAGGTTAAACACGTGCTATTGCATGCATGGCCTGTGATTGGCTGATATGGTGACCCGGTAACCTGCTGATTAAAGTTGATACAACACACTGTCCTCTGCTAACCGAATTGAAGGAGAGTGACAGGGGAGCCGGCAGTCGTGCAACCCTAGAACGAAAGAAACCTGGGAGCGTTTTTTAAAGGCAGGGTCGGGGGGTGTGGCTCTCCTTTAACAATTGAAGGGTGCTTACAGAATCCCACCCCCAGCAACACGATTCAAAAAAGATCAAAAGATTCAGGATGTGAAAGCAAGTGACACTCACCTTCTACACACATTTCAACACCCTTCCCGCCCGTCTTTTGACTCATTCAAAAGTCTGATTTGTGAGGCTAGAGGTAAGTTGGCAGCATACCCGTCAAGGTGGGTTTGGCATGCAAATTGCTTTTGCTTTGGCTCTAAAGCATGGATGTATTTGCAATACAGGCAAAATAAAATGATTATTAAAAACCTATTCATAAAATTTGCACCTAAAGGAATAGGAATGTATTCTTACATATATGATGAAAGAACAGAATATTTTCACCACATGCACACGCATTGTCCATATGCTGCATCACAGTCGTGCCAATATCCACGATACAGCACTCCTTCTTGTATTTTATTGCTTTATATGATATAACAGGACAAATGAGCGTACATTGCGAAAGTGATGTATAGCTTACTGGTGATTAAAGCAGTGTGGCCCTGTCCACATGTGACCTGGCAGACGCTGCCATGGTGGAAGAACTGCAGCGCTTTTGGCAAATCTGCCGCGAACAGGAACGTTCCCTGGCCCAGCTGGCCGTACTGACCTCGGCCAAACGTGTACACGTCCTCCTCTGAATAATACACAGTAGAAGATAGAAAGATAGAAGAGAAATGAGAGAGATGTTTTGATTATAAGCAAAATAACTATATTAATAATAATAATAACATTTGTTTGAATATAGGGAGGACATCAAAGGTAATGCTCTGCATTACGTTACTCTGTTAATCTTTTTATTCTGGTGCTAAAACCCTGCTCTTGTTTTACAATCATTGTGTGAAGCAACAATCATCCTGTATTGTACCAGCAAGGGCCACAGTGTGTTCTCCTCCACAGGACACTTGAATGACCGGCTCTGGAATGGCCAGCACCCGCTGAGGCTCTCTGTGATTGGTCAGTTGCTCCGGGTAGAGACCCAGTCTTCCATTGCCACTCTCACCAAATGTGTAAAGATCTCCATTGGCTGACGTAACAAACCGCACCAAACAAATTATTATTTATTCATGTCATCCAAAAGGTTTTAGTTTTTTCTTCAATCAAGTTAAAATGGAAAACTGCTGTTCGAAAATCAGGCTTGCACATGCTCATGCTAAATTTGTCAGTCAGTCAGTCTGTCTGTCTGTCTGTCTGTGTGTGCATGGGCGTGTATGTGTGTGTAAATACCTGTGACTAAGGCAGAGTGGTGGTAACCACATGACACCCATGTCACCTGTTGCCCCACATAGAGCTCCCTGGGCTCCAGGGCGAAGCACTCCTCTCCCAGACCTATTTGGCCCACCGAGTTGTCCCCCCACACAAACACCCTCCCGTCCTCTGCCAGTGGCGACACAGAGCAAATGATGAAATGCTGGGGTAAGTAAGGCTATAGTCTTAGTGATGACACACTTGGGTCAGGGGAGAGAAAGAAATACAGCTGACCGGTGGGATGAAACATTGTTCTCCCCTTTTCTGACCTGTCAGGGCGGCCGAAGTGTTACAACCTGCAGAAAGCATCTTGATAGGTGCGTGATGACAGAACGGCGGCATCAGCTGAAAGAGTGTGGTGTCGTAACGGTGCCCGAGGCCCAGTTGGCCCTCCTGGTTGCGTCCCGTGACGTACACACTCCCACGCCCTATGAACAGACAGAACAGTAGTATGACACGCACCTCCATCCTCCTCCCCAATACACAGAAACAACTTGTATGCTCCTAACAATTACGGTGTACTACAGGCACTGTAAATGATTTGAGTGATGATGATTTGAGTACTCTTGTTTGTATTGTATACTTTTGTTGTGATTTACAAGCACTTGGTTATTTAAAAAATACCGGTTTATGATTCATACATCTATTCTGTACTCAATTTTTTTATGGCATGATGACTTTGATCGATCTAACCCTTACTTGGAAGTTATTTGGATAAATAACCAAATGCAAATGAAATAATGAGGTTTCCAAGTAATTTAGTTAATGCCATGATTTCAGAGAAATCTGCATATCATTCAAATCACACAACTTTTATTCACCTATTCTCCACAACCAAATCACTAACTAGCAAACCACAGCATAGTATTCGTGCACTATTAAAAAGAGTAGAAAATAATATTGGAACTTTCTCTCACAGGTACAGATGATGGTGTGATCCCTTCCACACGCTACAAGCTTCACCCTCTCTGACTTGCTAAAAGCTAAAAACATATAAAAAAACAAAATACAAGTACATGTCAAGTAGTACTAATCAAACTGCATCTACAAATAAAACAATTGCTGATATGCTTTTACTTTGTGCAGACCTTTAACAAAGGTGGGTTTGACAGCATCTGTCTGCTGTCCCAGTCCAAGTTGGCCCCAGTCATTACTACCCAACATTAACAGTCTTCCTTTACCTGTCAGGAATACGGACAGACTTAAGAACAGTTATATAATATTATTTATTATATGATTTCACTTTATAACTTAAAACTTGATACATTATTTAGGGGTGAGTTTCTTTGTCACCAATGCCAATGGGGAAGATCTCTTATTAAAAAGTGAGGTTTCGTAAGAATATATATATTATGCAGAATTCAATTTTTAATAGCCTACATTGCAGCATGGGAGGGAATCACAACAAATAGAAGACATTGGTATTAATCCTACAGACAGGAAGCCTACCTGTGACGACGGCAGTGTGGTCTTCCCCACACGCTATTTTCACTGCATGGTCGTTTTTCAACCAGAATTTACTTTGAACATTGCCAGCAAAATTGCTCTTTCCAAACGTGAAGATGGCTCCTTTTTCTGAGGAGAACGTTGGGTTAGATTTTAACACAATTTTAAATCCGAGGCATGTTCCCTACAAACGGAAAATAATTGGGAAATGACCTAACGGGGAAATATGCGTACAAAGTGACTAAATCCTGGCCCAACCTGTCAGACCTCTAGCCATTTAAGTCGCAGCAGCAAGACAGAAATAGCAACAGCTTTAAGACACCAACCCGTAGAATAGCCATCGATAGAACCAATTTTTATACGCTTATACGCTTCTAAATGCATAGGTTATCAGAGGACAATGCTCTCACCGGGTATGTCAATATCGGTCTGTCCTGTCATTTCCACTCTATAATCATATCCCAGCTCACCGCTTAACCTGCCACAAGGCCACCAGGTGAATGAATGAAACGTCAGAGGGGGCGGGCCGAAATAGTGGTCAAGCCCCAGTGCCCACAGTGGTCAAGACAGCAGCCATTCAAATGTGGTTGCGCTTCCGATCTGGTACAACAGTAGAGTAGTATTTCTCACCTGCTATGCAAACATAAAAGATTTCAATTCTGAGGAAATTCTGAGCATCTTTTGGGTTTCAGCAGGTGTGTAAAACTCCGTATTAAACATGAAAAAACAGACACAGCTTATTTTATTCAGTTAGCTTTCCTAATTTAAACTATGAAACCTTTTCCCACATTTCTCTTGAAATATAAAGTCCTTAAATGCACATGCTTTGCCAAATGAAACCAGCCGTGATTTATTCTGAGAAAGGGAGTCATGCTGATTTTTTTTTTGCTTTATTAAAACCTTCCTTCTTACACAGAAACCCCTGCTATGCATGTGACCTATAGTAATACTAAGACACTAGATTAGGACAATAATGATACAATTATAAATAGCATTGCCTTGGGTAACCTTGGTAATCGCTGGAAGAAATTGGAATAGGAGATATTTAAAATAAGGCATTACTCTTGTCGGTGTGGCTCCAATGTACTGTCTGAACTGTGTGACAATATCCTTATATATCTTTGAACTAAACTGCTAGGGGCGTCAAAAAGACACGCCCTATAGGCGTGTTTACTTGACGCAGAGGCCACGCATGTTGAAGCATGCAGAGTGTTCAAATCCAACACTCATTCTGATGTAAGACTTTGCTAACGTTGCTAGCAGCCTGCCATACACAAGTCGATGAGTTTTGCAATGTCTAAAGTTTTAGTTGTAAGCACTTCCATTTGCAAAAGTTTGAAACATGTTCAAACAATCCACGCGAGGGGACTTAGGTAAGAGATAAAACGGTGCTTTAAATGGCAAAGGCGAGCAGATAACTTTTGATCATTACGGCATTAATACTTAAAACATAACCAGTAAATATTATCTCAGGGAATAACATGCCTACTTTGTTTGCTTACTTCCAGCATTGGCGCAGCGTGCTTTGGTTCAGTGAATCTAAAGGGGCGCAGTTTGCTCACACTGAAAGATTTTAATTCAGATGATATCAAGAGTCTTCTGTGGGTGTCAGGGGATTTGAAACACAGGATCAAAAATGAAAACCAGGTACCAAACATGAGAAGTTGTCTAAGTAAAATATTCATTCTTTCTTTTTTTTGTCGCAATTTTGGCAAAACAAGGTAACTCTCATTTCTATTTTAGTACCTTCCTCTTCTTCAAGGGAAATCGATTGCCATGATATTTGAGAAGAGGAGCACCAGAACGAGAATGTCCACTGAGACAGGTGTCAGATCGTGGGCCTGGGTTGGCCCTTCTTATGCCACGTAGTTTGGACAAATTATGCATGTGCTCATTTACCATAATTGTCAGTAGGCCTGTTGCATCAATTCATTAGTAAGAATTGAATGCCTTTCAAATGTGTGTTGTCCAGTATATCCGTCTGAAATCCCACGGGCAACTGTGTTCTGGGGGCCCGTTAATACACAATACAATAGAAGTGCTGAGCGGCCACTCTGTTGCACATGACAAAAACATCTCTTTACGTGCTGATCTTGTGATACAACACATACACAATTAATATAGGCCTAATTGTATTGAATTGTTCTAGTTTTATTAGCACTAATATTTTTTTGTTTATCAAGTACAGTAAAAAAGACTGTGCAGCCTATTTTTTTTTTCTAACAATAAGCCTGTATGGTTGTATGGCATCCCTTACAGGTTTTGCTCTTCTGGGGGGTCACCCGTGTTTCCTCACCTCCCAAGACATCCATCTGGGTGTCAACGAGAGCTCTACAGACACTGCAAGGTATCTCCATTCACATGTTGCATCAATACGTCAACTATCCATCTACATGGTTATATTAAGTCTACTGCGATCCTTTTGTCTATGTTGTATGCTAGGGATTAAAGTGAAGCCCTATAGGTTGGAATTATGTGGACGTAAAATGCTTTGTAAAGGACTTGAGTTACACATATGGAATCCAACATAACGGAAAGGATAAGACTTAGACAAAAAGATGAGTGAACTTGAAATATCATAACATAACCCGAACCCTAACCCCCAGGCTACACAAAAAATGCTGTGTCGCCATCAGCGTCCCATTTTCTTGTTTATGTGCTCCACCAGGTGTGTCAAATGTACACATTTTCTGGTAATTTTGTTGGTAAAAAGTGGTGAGTTGACATCAACTTCCCACTAGCGCTCGCTATCGAGAATTGAAGCTTGTTTTAGTGTCTTGTTTTAGTTTGGACAGACTATGGCCACGTTTACCAGTCTAATGAAAATGTTGAGGGAACGCTCATTAGACGCGAAGCTCGATGGAGCTGAAGAGTAACCAAGCTTCATGGCTTATCGTTGCAGGGTCCTGTCTGGGCTGTGTGACATCGTGCTGGCCAGAGTGTACAGCCACTCTACATTGGAGGAGCTGGAGAAAGAAGCTACTATACCTATCATTAACGGCCTGTCTGATCTTTACCACCCAATCCAGATCCTGGCCGACTTCCTGACCTTACAGGTACTGGCCTTTCTTCAACTAAATGATTTACTATCCTACACCTCAATTTAGCAAATATACGTGTTTTTGGTTGTCACTTAGATTTATTTAGATTTTATTTTCACTCAGTTGGTTTTATCCAAAGTAATATAGAGAGATTACAGCCCATGGATGTATAATTAGTGGGTGCAGTTAACAAAAATGGCCACTCATTCCCTTCCCTCATTCCCACTCAATCCTGCAGTGTATACGGATACAGGGAATCAGGTAGCAGGCGGGGCTAGCCCCGCCGAGGTAGCTCCTATCCTGCCACTTACCACAGTTTAATTACAGGAGCATTATGGGAAACTGGACGGTCTGACGGTGAGCTGGATCGGAGATGGAAACAATGTGCTCCACTCCTTCATGATGACCGCGGCCAAACTGGGCGTCCATCTTAGGATCGCCACCCCCAAGGTTGGTTCGCCTTTACGTGATCATGGGAGTTTTTTGAGTTTGTCTAATTCTTGTCACATATCCGTGATTATGATTGAGAAGAGTATGGTAGGTTATCCATTTGGATGTCATGCATTTCAATCCAGTAAAGAATAGTTGTATAGCCCTTAATTACAGTTACAGTCTCAAATGGCATTACAGGCAATATATTTATGGCAGCCCCCTTGGGAAGTAACGCAGAGTGAGGGATCCTTCCTTCCAGGGATGGTTAGGAGTGCAATGGGTGCCATAATGGACAGACATGACTTGTGGTGGAAAATAAACCCTCATTCTGTACATCACTCTCAGGGTTATGAGCCAGAAGGCAGCGTGGTTCAGGAGGCACAACGACTCTCCAAACAGGCAAGGTTCTACACACACACACGTGCACACGCACACGCAACCACACATACGTTAATAGCCATTAGCTGCTGTTTGTCAGAACAGATTCTTTGATTCTGTTTTCAAAGTAACGTTTGTTACCAAAAATGGGATCAAGTTTGTAAAAATAATCATGAAAATACCGTTGTCTATTGACTATGTCACATTTCTCCTCAGCACGGGACTCAGTTAGTTCTGACCTCTGACCCGATGGAGGCAGCAAAAGGCAGCGATGTTTTGGTTACTGACACCTGGGTCAGCATGGGACAGGAAGAAGAGAAGAAGAAAAGACTAAAAGACTTCCATGGCTACCAGATTACCAATAAGGTAACCACTCGAGTCCCGATAACGCTAAGAAACACCAAATACATTTTTTTTTTACAAACCCCCCACTTTGATTAGAAATGTATAACCGTCCTCTTGGTTGTGGTTCGATCCACACCAGACAGGAAGTGTGGCCAATCCAGACTGGACCTTCCTGCACTGTCTCCCTCGGAAACAAGAGGAGGTGGATGATGAGGTGTTCTACTCCCCCCGTTCCCTGGTCTTCCCCGAGGCTGAGAACAGGAAGTGGACCATCATGGTGAGTTTTACTGCAGATGAGGTTCATCAACCATTGAGCATTGGTTCCATTGTTAAACCTACATTTTGTCACGTCTGCCACACTGTTATGATGTAATGTATTAAAAACAACAACTACAACTATAATTATTCCCAAATAAAATACCAGTGTTTTTTAAGCCTGTTTTATTATATTATTTAATTGTTAAAACATTTTATTGTTAAAAATGTGTCTTTTAACGACAACACTTTCTTTTTTCTTCTAGGGTCTAATGGTCTCTCTGCTGGCTGACTACACCCCACAGACTAAAATGCCAAGGTTTTAGCCTCAACGTTACACTGTTAAATAATGTTTACATTTTTAGGATATTCAACTGAGGGAAGCCTGGATGATTATTCTCACTGTTTTATGTTAGCAATTTATTAAAGTTAAGACTTTTTGTAAATGTGTTATTTATTGTTAAATTATTTGTATTGTAAGATGGTTGGGATTTCTAATACTGTATTATTATATTAGCACAATGATATATTTCTATAAATTACACACGAGAATTAACTTGTCTTAGCCTTGTAACTTTTCAAGCTGCACTTTGGTTTCGGAAGAGGTGCATCTGCGTCATCTGGTGGATGGGTATGAAATAAAAATGAATGACGACCACATCCCTCCGCTGAGATTGGCTGATTGGGAGTGACGAGTATTTGCGGGAAGCTTTGGTCTACCTAGGTGGTCCAGATAAACTAAATTGCATTCACTAAACACAATACGCCTCGGATAAGAAGCCTATCTGCTCAAACAATAACTTCTAACAGTCGGACATATTCAATGAAGCAGACAAATTCAATGAAGCAGATTTCTACACCACGGGATACGTCCAAGTTAATATCGCAACTACCGATATGATGTACCAAAAGTACTCCCAAAAAGTAAACTGCAGTAAACCCTACACCCATGTTAGCAGCTTCACACTGCTTAACGTCAACATATAAACCAAAAAAGAGGCGAATGACTAAATGTCATCCCAGACCACCCACCACTCTTCAGGGGATCCGCTGGGTGAGGTGAAGATTTGGGGGTGGGAGCGACGCCATTGCGCCGCAGCTGGTTTTCTACTAAACTACGAGTCACTACGATGGCTTAGAGACCGTGCTCAAAGTCCAACTACCACCCTCATGGTTCTGGTGCGGAGGGAAACGAGTAGAATGGGAAACGTACATTTAAAAGGACGAATACTGACCCATAACGTTGTTTTTCCCGTACCGGTAAGTAATGGCTGTAGGTTTTTTTTAGGGACAATGGAGAAAGTTTTCTCCGCTAAGCTATGCTAACTTAGTTTATGTTTGAGCCAGGTTGGGTGAGTGGTCTCCGGTGTGTGACGAAATGAGACGTCGTGGATACATAACGGGTGTTTATAACGGGGTTTTACAGGCTGGATTACACGTGTGCAACGTTTCTTTATTTTGCCTAGAGAGAGTCTGAAATCTGGCACATTTGACCAACACGCGAATGTCCCAAAAAGCCATTTTATTAACTTAAATAATAAATAGTGTAACGTGTTAGATTTGTGAGTAACGGGGCCAGTCGTTAAGCCACAAGCGAGTTTATTTTCCCGTGACGCATGCGTAGGTTGACAGTATTTTGCATTCTAACAGTCTCAGTAGGTTTATAGCTCCACTGTTTGGGATACCTTTGCACCCCTAACCAACTGGCTTTTCATCACATACCTATTCTCTCCCTGCTGTCTCCTACCAGTGTACTACTATGCCTTCACATCTCCAGTGGCCCTGTCTCTCACCATGAATACCAGTCGGAACTGTACCGCACTGGGGAATAATGAGGGCCAGGCGGTGATGGAGACGGTCAGCATTGTGACCATCACACTCCTGGCTTTCCTGGGAAACCTCCTGATTGTGGGAACCCTGTATCGGAGGCCATACTTGCTCACGCCCAGCAACAAGTTCGTATTCAGCCTGACGCTGTCCAACTTGCTGCTGTCCGTGTTGGTACTGCCGTTTGTGGCGGTGAGCTCAGCGAAGAGGGAGTGGGTGTTCGGTGTGGTCTGGTGCAACTTCACCGCACTGCTCTACCTGCTCATCAGCTCTGCCAGCATGCTCACTCTGGGGGCGATAGCTATTGACAGGTCAGTGCCAAGTTACAACAATGCCGAAAGCTAATATTTAGTCTTCTGTATGGATTTGACTAATCCCAAATTAATAAAGCACTTATCTGATTGAATAATGTTATAGATAGATGTCATAACATTTACTCTAGGGTACTATCCGGGAGTAAGTTACTTTACTTTTTCAAACTGAACTGGTATCGTTTTACTTTTGCTATTCCTTTTAATGAACTCACCTTACAGCTTATGATGTTGCCTTGTCTAAAACAATGAACGGTGTGGTGTTATCAGAACATGCTAGTACGAAATAAGGTACAATTAAATGTTCTAGGATTCAAATTCTTGTAATTACAGTTAATACAAGTGGGTTTTATACCTTCGTTTACCAGATGTTGATATAAAAAAAGGCTGTAACAGCAAGTTAGTAATAGTAATAGTAGTATAGTAATATAGTAAATAAATAAATACCTTTTCAATGCACAACATAAAACAAACTAGTAATATATATATAGTGCAGTGCACTGATTTTAGTGAGGAATTCTGATGGAGCCATGGTGATGAATGGTTGTTTGGATGATATTTTGATGGACATATTTTCTTCAAAGCAACATGCAAATAGAAATGTATTTACGGTGAGAAAATATTTCCCGTTAATACCTTTTAATAGTTGGAAATGTGTTAGTGATGGATTGTTTCTCACAAAGACTTGAGTTAATGATACAACACAATGTGTTCTTACATTTAGTGAAATGTAATCAGGATTTTCACAGCGGAAAAAAGGCAAAGATGCTAATCCAGACTAAGAAGTGTTTTGGAGATGATCGAGCCAACAGCTCACAACAAAAGGGCTACTGTTAAGGCCTAGGTGTATAGGGTTAAAGTGGCAGTGCATGTTGTTCTGACTTACCGTTGAATGCTGCATTTGTTGGGGTTTAGTGGTCTCCTTCCATGTGACGGGTGAGTGAGAAGAGAACGGCCCAGCGCTGTTGCCCACAGTATTGTTGTAGCACCGCTGCCACCTACTGCACTCACAATCAACACATTTTAGTATCCATTATTAATTAATTTACTCTACGCTTTTTTTACCCTCTTGCTCTTTTATATTCAATATGATAGGAGCAGTTGCATACATGGATAGTTAAACGCTTCTAAGAGTTGTATGTGTACATTTTTTGTTTCACGTGCGAGCTACAAATCACCTTAAACCATATGCTTATAAAAAAAAAAAAAAATGGCCAATTTTAATAATACCGCCCAAAACAGTACAATATCATATGACGGCCTATGAAAACCACTACCTTGCGGTCTTATTTTACCAGAGTTGTAACAAAGACACGATCCTACCCCTCAGGTACTATGCCGTCCTCTACCCCATGATCTACCCCATGAAGATCACGGGGAACCGGGCGGTCGTGGTGATCGCCTACGTGTGGCTGCACTCCCTAGTGGCCTGCCTCCCGCCGCTCTTCGGCTGGTCGTCCTTCGAGTTCGACTGCTCCAAGCGGACCTGCGTGGCGTCCTGGCACCGGGACCGCGGCTACACGGCCTTCTGGGTCACGTGGTGCAGCCTGCCCTCGTTCCTCGCCATGCTGGGCTGCTACGGCGTGATCTTCCGCGTGGCGCGCATGAAGGCCCGCAAGGTGCATTGCGGCACTGTGGTCGTGGCTGAGGACGAATCCAGCGGCGGCAGCCAAAAGAGCGGCCGCAAGAACTCGAGCACCTCGACGTGCAGCAACGGCAGCCGGCGCAGCCTGGTGTACGCGGGCAGCCAGTGCAAGGCCCTGGTCACCATCCTGGTGGTGATCGGCACCTTCCTGGTGACTTGGGGACCCTACGTGGTGGCGGTGTGCAGCGAGGCCGTGTGGGGGCAGGAAGCCGCGTCCCAGACGGTGGGCACGCTGGTGGCCTGGCTGTCGTTCTGCAGCGCCGTGTGCCACCCGCTCATCTACGGCCTGTGGAACAAGACGGTGAGGAAAGAGCTGCTTGGCATGTGCTTCGGCGACCGCTACTACCGGGAGCCCTTTGCCACACGCCAGCGGACCTCGCGCCTCTTCAGCATCTCAAACCGAATCACAGGTAAGATGATCCCCGATGTCCACAGCCTACCTGTATGTATGCATGTTGGACTCGCAAGATGCCGCACCCCTACCTGGTCCTAAATTAAATGAAATTACATTACATTACCTTGGATGAAAGCGATGGCTAAATGGACTTAACATTAATTTCTGTTTGAAGGCACTGTATGATTTTTGTTGTTGCTCTGATGGAGCGTTGATGTGACGTGCGGTTTTGTGCTCCAGACCTAGGGATGTCCCCCCACCTGACGGCCATGCTGGCTGGAGGACAGCTGCTGGCCCCTGGGAGCAGCACGGGAGACACCGGCTTCAGTTTCACTCAGGACTCATGTAAGTGTCGCACACAGGAAGGAGACGGACACAAGAATGAAAGAAATGCATGTCTTAATTCCACCCTATGTTGGTTAATAATCAATATAGGTACATCATTTACCTTAACATATGAAGACGACATCACTAGAAGAAGAGGTATATTATATTCCCACAGCAGGGATGGTCATCATGTCCATGTTTTTAGCTTCATAGCTCACGTCTTATAGTAGATAGTAATTGGGCTTATGAGTTCAAGTCAAAACACATCAAACAAATGAACACATAATTGCTTAATTGATTGAAGTGTAATATATTTTGTAATCTCAAGCAACCAGAGTCTTTTTCCTTCCCTTAGGTACAGACGTGATGCTGCTTGATAACTTTTCCACCGATGGCTCCTCCCATCCCCACTCCCATGGCAACACGTCCGGGAAGAGGCGAAGCTCCGTTACCTTTGAAGACCAGGTGGAGCATTCCAAAGGTACCCGTCATTTCCCGCGAACAAAGGAGTGGAGATTACAGGGGGACGGACACACTCCAAACCTTGCATGTTGTGTCAACACCATAGTGCTTAATAAGTGGCCTGAATCTGAAAGTTCATATTTCAACCACAAACATTTAGAATCTATTTTGTTTTTGAGCCACATAATCAAAAATCAAATCTACTTATGTCTGAATTAACTGTAGTGTGAACACATCAATTAGTCCATGCAATGCTAACAAATGTAGGTGGTCTCGTTCGGGAATGTCGCATATTTAACCATTTAACTTATATTTGTCTCCCAAGCTGAAAGCACCCTCCCCTCCATGGTCCAGGTCCACGCGGAGATACACAAGTCTCTGGACAGCTTCGCCGCGGGCCTGGCCAAAGCCATCGAAAGCGACGCTAAGCTTGTCCTCTTCGGGGACGACTCAGCCCTCCTAGCGGGGATGTTCACCACCAAGTCAGCCCCCGCCAGGCCGCGGTACCTGGACGGCCAAAGACTCAGGCTGGAGAGCATAGACGAGGGGATAGTCAAGGACGACCGAGACCACGAGCAAGAGGACGAGGAACTCAAATGATAAATTTGAACATAAACCGCTACCCCAGAGCACCACAACCTCTTCAAGGTACCAATGCATGAGTTGCTTGAGGAAGGATGGACGGACGGACATTAAGGGAAGATGCGGACATGGGGTGAGGGGTCGCTATAGCCCCGTGTTGATTACATTTTTGTAAGTGAACAAACGGTGACGATAGTGACGGGTACACATGAAGTTGGTATAAAACATATTTCTGCATTTCTGTTGACTGAACCACTTCCGCAAAGCTTTCATCATGAACGAGACATGTTTCGTGCCTGGCCACTAGGAAACACAAAAATATCATTTTTTGTGAATGAAACCAGAGTAGTATTTGTATTGTCAACCTCTTAAGACAATACTTTTCAAAGGAGGTCTCCCAAAGCGGTGGAACAATATTCTGCTTAGGAGTTTATTGTGCAGTCGTCAATACTTGAAATACTAGTTTTTAGGAAAAGCAGCACATTATTCATTCCACTATGTTGGACCAAGTGTACGCATCAAGTGCCTTGCTAGTTATAGTACAAATATAGGAATTATTCTACTGCTGTGACTTACACGATTCAAAATTGTAGCTTTTGTTTACTCCAATGATTTATTTATCAATGTTTTGTATTGTTTTTCATTATTTGCATGGCTGTGTGCCTCATGTAATACGAACTAACAGAATCTGTTAGTCAGCGTTTGTATTAGGTCCAAGGTACTTGTGGTGTCTAGATAGTCCCCCTTACTGTGTTTTGTACCTCATTTTGTACTTATGCTCCCATGCATTCTCCTGTGATCGTGTGCCAGAAATGATTGCGTACACCAGAGTTGCACTTCCATTTGCAGTGTGTACTGGAGGAGTTTAATCCATCCTGCCGATACGTCAATGTGAGTCTGTGGTCCTGACGGGAGAACTTACGGTATAAGTGCTGTTGAAGTCAATGACAAGTGTGGTTGCAAGTGGACTTACGCAAAAACCTTTAAAAAATATATATATTTCAAGGTTGTATGTACTTTAGGCTGTACAAAAACATTCAACCAAGACCAATATTATCTAGTAGTCCAAAAAAATATCTTGTAGTTAATTTCAAGACGAGATTTCAACGCAATCACATGTACTTTATGAGTAGAAGGATACTCCTGTTTGTACATGGGAAGCGATTATAACCCATAGGCTGTTTAGGAAGTTGTATTATCTTCACTTGCAGGTCATTCGAGTGCAGTAGGGGTTAACCAGATGTTACGACTGGAAGAATGCCACAATACAACCCTGTGTATGACAGACTCAGGTGCTGTTACAGTGAAACTGTGGCTATGTGCTGCCGGAGACCCCAGTAAGTTACTGCAGTCAACATGATTTGCTTAAAAATGTTAACATCATATGGTCAGTTTCAATGTCAGCATAATAATATGGTCCTACTTTGTAGGAGGAAGCGTAGTGTTTTTGTCTTCCCACTTACAGTTGAAGGGTGTGAGAGAACATGGACAGGGCAATAAATGTTTTGTTAGACCAACAGCAGCTACCAAAACAATGAACAACTGTTCCCCAATGTCCATTTATGGTAGTAGTAAGTACTTGAAGTGAACTTCAAGTAAACTAGACTTGCATACATCTTCTAAACACGACTTATCAGCGACAATTCTGAATTGTTGCATCGCTTAACAGTCCTTTTCACCCTGCTCCCACATCGAAGGATTTATCTAGCAGTAGCACATGCAGCTCAATGAAGAAAAAAAATCTCAGAAAGGCGTGTTCTTTTTTCGGAATGAATTTATTTGTTCATTCACTGGTGAGGCGAGATGCACAGGCAGTGTGCCAGGCCTTAACAGAAACACATCTCTGAAAAAACATCTACTCCAGAAACTTTTTGCAACACAAAAGAAATTGGCAAAGGATTGTTTCATTGACTCAACCCTTTTGGGGATGAGAAAATACAGCTTTGTTTCAATAAACAAAAAAAAGAACACAAACTCAAAAAGAGTATAGTTTTAATTGAAGCACGATTCTTGTTGACATGCGGAACCGCCAGTGCAGTACATAAAGGTTGAAGGTTGAAGTTCTTTGCCTTTTGCTACAAAAAAGAAAACACCACACATAACACTGATTAAGCTCCCATTCTCCTGACTAAATAATATTGCACTTTCCATCCTCACAAACTTTGCTTCTTTCACTCTTTCAGGGGACTTCCTCTCCTTGCATCCACTCTTATTATTTCCCAGATCTTTATTACATTTTTTTTTACCCTCATTCAGAAACATTAGTAAGAAAGTCTTCTTAAAAAAGCGATGAGAGGGGCATAGAAATTCTCATCAGGAAGTATTCTACAGTAGACATGTACAAATCTTGGGTTTACAAGTGCTTACAAGCAAAAAACAAAAAATATGTTTTTTGTGTTTTATTTTTTTATTTAAATTAAAATGTCAAGTAGCTGATGCTAGTCCTCATTCTCCTGCCCAGAACCTTCAGAACGGTCTCCCTCCACCCGATCTACAAAATGGACGAGAAATCAAAAGACAGACAGAGAGAGACGAATTAATGTTTGTGTGTGTGTGTCTATCAGTGTTTGTGTGGGAGTGTGTGTGTTGTGTGTGTGTACAGGTGCTTTCCAGTGTCTCCACATGCATGCCAGTGTATGTGTGTATGTGTATTTACATGTGCTTATCAGTGTGTGTGTGTGTGTATATACCTGATCTAATGTGATTTAGTGAGGCCAGCATTCGGAGCATGAAGGAGGCGGGGACTGTGATGGTGTTCCTGGTCTCCTCTAGCATTAGCTCATTCCTAGTGATCACCTGGACACACACACACACACACGGAAGGTAACAAGATTTCTATCAGATGTTTTGAATAAACATTTGAATAGACAATAACAAAGAGTAAATAGCCATAAGCCAATTTTCACAGAGAACCGTAGTCATACCTGAAGATATATTTAGTACAATTTACTATTTAGTCATTGTATTAGTCACCTTATCCACCTTAAGCGACTTAACAGTGAGCAGGTAAGGCATCCTGCATAAGAATGGCAGCAGACAATGGTAAAATCCAAGTACCCTTCAGCCACTAAAGACTTTTCTGCCCCTATTTACATTTTTTTTTTCTATCAGTCATACCTCATCAGCGAGGACTCTGTTGAAGGAAGGCGACTGCTCCAGAGGTGACCAGATTTTGATATCATAGTCGATCCCAGAAGAGGCCATGACTGCAACAACAAAATAAAACCATAAAAACCTTTCCTGTATCCCTGCA
>OMKX01000182.1:0-14410 GCA_900302425.1 Brosme brosme
GAATTAACATTGGGGAGTCTGTCACAACAAAGAAACCATAGCTGGCAAGGCTGGTTATGAGGTGGGGACAACAGCAATCTACTCCAGAAAAACAGATTCATCATTGATGAATTTGTTTTGATGAAAAAATAATTAAGTGTACATTTAATATTAATACTCAATATTCAAACAATCAGATATTGAGCATGTTCTTGAGTCAGCCACGTGACAAACTGTTCATGCATGGCTGACGTGCTCCTAGCCCCTGACACTCACTGAAAGTCTTCTCCAGCTCCTCGCATCGTCTCACCTCTCCCACAAACTTCCTCTGAAAGGCGTTGACGTTTGGATTCAACTGAACAGAGAAAACAGAACCAGAAGCAGAAAAGATTGTGACTATTATAAGTAAAGTGCACACAAAACAAGACAGTTGAACCGTATAACAGGTGACTAGATTTTTTTTAGATACCAAATAGCATACACATTCGTAACCTTCTGTAAATACATTTTTATACCTCTGTATGAGCATGCAAATGGTTATGTATAAATCGTCCTTTATTGGAATGATTGCCCTTCTGCAAATATGAAAATATATGCACTCAAGCAAGAATAGATGTGTAAGGGAAGAGGCAAGGACAGAGTGTAGATACAACATGGCTAATCTCTGAGACTGGTACAATTTGAACATGTACATGTTCCAATATTTACTTTTGGGACACGACCACTTTGACTTTGGGTCAACAGGCTTGAGGTCTCTGTTCAACGCTGTACGCTACATTCTTTTGACTGACAGATTAGCAACCAACGGTGGACTCACGTCTCTGAACTCCACTAAGCCCAGTTCTCCCAGTTCACTGACACAATTGTAGGCCGAGCCAGACTGGAGGAAGAGCTGCACTAGGCACACTTCCTCACTGCGAAACATGGAGCCCATTTCGACCTACAGAAGGATAGAGATAGTGAACAGATGCAATTAATTAATTTTACCTTCAGACTTTACTGTGAACCCACAAGGGAAGGATCCCTTTTGAAAAAGGATGAGTGTTTAGAAATAAAGTGGCTGAAGCTGATGATCATAACACGATGTAGGGGAATGCCAGAGTTGGAGGGAACTGGAACTGGATTGGAAGATTAGAAAAAGGGAAGCTTATCTGACTAAGATGAACGTGGTGGAACTTCCACTGTTGTGCAGACATGATTAAATAGACCGCCAGGTAATTGATCTTTTTAAGATGAGGCAACGAAAACATTTGTTGCTTAATAATGATAAAAGATATGATCAAATCACATAGGCAAACCATGACACTAAGGCTATTTGGAAGCACACTTTATCTACAAACAAATCGTTTATTTAAACAATGTTTTTAAACCACTAAAAATAAATAAGTCATTCAAATACGAAAGAAAAAATGCTCATTGTCTGTGCGGCAGCTGTGATTTCTTGCTTTCGTTTTCAGTCATTTCAATCATTTCAACCGCATAGTAGAAGGTCTCTTAGTCTGATTCTGAAAAGCCTGTAAGTCTGTAAAGAAGTGAAGAGGTTCAACATGGTATCTAGCAACGTATTGTGTTTATTACCTTACTCGCCCAGCGCACATGACTACCACGGGTGACAGCAAACACACACTTTATCCATTACAATCAACCTTGCGCACACCGTTGCTGGATTGGCACTGTTTACAAATAAAGCTCAGCAGCTAATCAACACAAGTAAAATACATGTCATGAAAATCCCGTTCAATCCCTACCTGTTCCTTTCAGTTTGACCGACCCCGGTTACAAATGGACAGGCCACTAGACTGAAATAAGTGTGTAAGACAAGACAACAATCCGTTCACATTCAATTCTGGGTGGTCAGTCAAGGCGGTGCGGCAGCTACTTCCCGTTTGAGGAAGTCACGTTACTCAATTCTCACGTGACAATGGGACCAACATTGTGACTCATTGATAAAAAGAAACGCATCCAGGCCAAGTTTGAACTAACTTAATCAAGGGTATTTGGTCTTGGTTTGCGGATATCACTTATGCCGTTCAGCCTTCTTCCTGTTGCTACATGTAGCTCGGTGAATAGCATGTTTAATGTGAAATAGAGCTGAATACCCATTTGCCTAGTCATACTAAAACGCCAGTCGTTCCAAGTGAATAAAAAGCCATAATAGTGATGAGGATTTGCTTCCCTCATAAACTACCCTTGTAACACTGCAATCTATACGACTTATTTTCATACAGCAATTTGAATTGTCCATGTTGGAATCAAAAGCGATGTCGCCAAACATGGCCAAAGTGATCAGATGACACAATAGCATTACAAAAATCTTTTATTTTGGTGTAAAACGACAGAAATGCAACAGATAAAACAGTCATGAAATATACAATAGGACAAAAGAAAAATGTAATGGAGGGTCATCACTTAACCACTGCAGAGATATGGGTGAGTTATAGTCAATCCATTATTTACCATGGACACATGACAGGAAGGAAGGAAATCTAACACATTTGTTCATACTTAACTGGGCATACATTACTACAGATATTGTGTTTGCCTACATGTCCTGGAGACTACATAACAAAGCAAAGAGTGCTGGAATACAATTCTCAACAGCATATAGTTAACAGTTTGGAGCTGCATTAAAAATAACTTGGGACACCATAAAAAGATCACTACAGTGAATTTATCATTGCTGGCAAATTTGAAAGACATTACTCTGGCCTTCGCACTAAATTTAATAATACCAGAAAGATCATTTCAACATTAAACCGACAACCCGACCCCACAAAAAAAAAAAACATACCAACCACAATGTTGTGGTAACAAGGGCTTTCGTCAATAGTTCATGGACCTCTCTCCCGGACAGTATCCGATAAAAGAAGCCAACGTAGAATCATTCCATCATCCTTTCACTAAAAGTCATACGACTAAGCTATACCAGTGGCCAGGATCTCAATTGCTCATAACTCATATTATGATCAAACCATCCCTCCTGTCTCAAAGCCCTTCTAATCCATCCAGTAGAATCACTCTACGAGCTGTAGAACTTCAAGCTTCTGTCCATTCCTGCAGAGGTCAGGAACCGGGCATTCTCTCCGAATGCAACCCCGGTAACCAGGCCCGTGTGGTCTGTAATAGGATGGGACAATCCAACATAAGATTAACCAGGGTCGCTTTTTAAAGACAAATATTTTATAAAAACCAAGGACAGACAATGGTTGCTCTTGCCGAAACCCTTACCGGAGAAGTTGAGCACCTCTGACCACTGTTTGCAGATGTACACACGGATATCAGTTCCTCCCACCGCCAGGTAGGTTCCACTCTGGTCAAACACCAGGGATTTCACCTGAAACACACACACACAGTGGTTTCTTATGGCTGTATTCCACAACAGCAGTCACTGCAATGTAAACCGACATCGCTGAGAAAACAGTGGATTGTAAATCCACTGTTTTTTTTGTTCTTTCTTTAAACATAAGATAACTTTTTGACATCGCTTCATTGCGCTTGAGGCTGCTGCCGTGCCAGTGTGTCATCCTAGCAATAGTTACAAAATATCCGTAGCCACACACACCTCATAGTTGTTGTCCAGAGCAATGGTCTTGAAATTCTTCAGCTTCCTCAGATCCCACAGCTTCACAGAGCTATCCTGAGCACCTGGAGAGAAAGGCAGATACAGAGTTCAGAGCACTGGAATAACCTCACTGTTGCACTTCCAACGCAAGCTGCATTTTTCATATCTACATTTATAGAATAGACATTTTGAAAAACCAAACGAAGACATGGAGTGATCTGTTGAACACCATCTCACGTAAAGGTCCTAAACTCTAGGGACTAATGTGCTGTTCTTGTTCTGTATCAACATGGAGAGCGCACCTGTGGCCAGGTAGTATCCGTTCTCAGAGAAGGCGATGGAAGTGACGGGGCCAGAGTGTCCGGGGAAGTTGGCCACGTTGGTGCGCTCCTTCAGATCCCAAATCTTGATCTGGGAGTCCGCCGTGCCGGTTCCAAAAATGAGACCGTCCGGGTGAAACTGGGCACAGGTCAGGGCTGGATGTAGGAGGGAAATAAGAGGTTACAGCTTGAAACGGACCGAGAGGTTCTGAGATTAGAGTAGTCTGTTGCATGTTGGGAGTCCATCACTTACCACAACCAGCACTCTCGTCTGTGACTTTGGTGAGGACTCTGCCAGTCTGAACGTCAGAGAAGGCCCAGTACTGCGGGAGAAGTCGAGCATGAGTAAAAGGGAGACTTTACCCTCACATGAAAGCCATCATTAGACCAAGTTTGTAACATGCCTGATCCTCCGAGGAGCTGAGCAGGTAGTCCCCGGTGGCGTGGAGGGAGAGTCCAGTCACGGCTGCCTCGTGGGCACGTACCACCTGAACGCAGTTGCCCCCCGTGACTGACCACACACGGATGGTGCTGTCGGGAGATGCTGAGAACACCACCGCCTGGTGGGGGAGGGGTAAAATAAACAAATAAAAGGATTGGTGGGAGAGGGGGAAAACTAATGATCAGAAGTGGTTAACCGAGGGGGTCCGTTGACAGCATAAAATGCCGTCTCTTGCCACTGCGGAGGAGTGGGGGTGTTTACCTGGGATGGATGGTAGATGACTGACGTGACCTTCTTGGTGTGGCCCTTCAGCGTGGCCACAATCTGCTCCTCACTCTTGTCAAACACCACAACGTTCTTATCCGCGCCACCTGGGGGCCAACCACATACAAACCACAGGTTGGTCCGTGTTGCATGAGACACACCAATACTGGGGTGGGGGGGTGGATGAAAAGTGGGCCGACCCACTCACCGGTCAGCACTTTGTTGGTGTCGGAAGGACACAGGTCCAGAGCCAGGATCCCAGGAACGCTGGCGCTGTGCAGACCCTGAGAGCAGAGAGCAACCATATATGACTGGACGACGAGAAAATCCAACACTACAGTTGTAGCTGACCACATGAGGGAGTTGGAGAGCTCTAAATGAAGTAGTACTCACAGCGTGGGAGGCAACTTGGCGATATTTGCTCAGATCCTCAGCCCTGACCAGCTCTTCTGGCACAGTCTTTCCTCTCTGGAAACAAAAGACAAAATGTATAACACAACTGTGTGCACAGAATTATCAATCCAAAAATGTAAATGTGTTGTATTGTTGACATAAGGTCAGGTTACCTTCTTTCTCTCGGTGGTGAGGACAGTGGCTTTGTCTTGGAGCTGACGGAAACAAAGAGCATGTGAAAATGTCAGGAAATCAGCATCAGGGATTACACTAGGGCTGGCCCGAAACATCATTTTGAGCTTTGAATGTTCGTTAGGTTTTTCAACACAAATATTAGAATATTAGATATGTGTGTGTATAAATATGTGTGTATAAATAAAATAAAAGCATAGTCAAGTGCGGATCTTTTCAATTATATATAAATTAATTACCAACCCATCATTATTAGTAGGCAGAGATTTTTAGTATCTTTGGCCTCGTTTAGACATTGAAATTGCTGTTAAATACATTCATTATTAAAAACCTAAAACCATTAACCGCAACATCTTATTTCTATGGTTACAACTGAGAAGTGGAAGCGCCACCATGGAAAACTAAATCCTGGGGAAGGATAACTTTCATTAAATATTATTGTTATTAGAACAAGTTGGTTCCACAATTGTCTTTGTCGGACTTGCCGATTCTCACACTGTATGCAGGTTGTCAGAGTGCTACAAAAGCGTTCAAATAATGCTTTAAGATCAGAATAAGAAAATAACTAAGGCTTATTTGTCATTCCCAAGTTTGGCCAGGATAATGATGGCAAATGTTATCTCAAATTAATTGACGTTAGTGTTTTGGATGTCTCTCGCTCTGAAACATATTAGAGGTTTTACACTGTTTTACATTTTTGTCCCTTGGATATTCAGAAAAAATGTAACCTAACTTACCTATGGTTGACAAATATGCATGGTAAATATATTTTACTATGAAAAAAAAATATTTGCATTCAAAGCATTCAAATTCTGAATTGACATTTGAACACCTACCTAAAAAAACAATATCATAATATTCGGGCTCATCACTAGGTTACACAGTATTTGAATGAAGACCTATCGTTCAAATCTCTCATTTCAGACATTCACAACATTAATTTTGAGGATGCTCACCTTCTGGATGATCTCGGGGGTCATTCCAACCTGTTCACTGATCTCCATAGGCTCTCCACCGGCACCCTGTGGGACAAGAGTACAGTAAGACACAAAACACAAGCATTCTGATTGGTTTTCTCAAACACTGAGGAAATAACTGGCCAGTGGCTCACCACAGCAGCAGGCTGAGAGGTGGGAACAGCTTGCGGTGCAACCAATCCAGCTTGAGGTTTGAGTGTTGCCAGAGCTGTGAAAAAACAAACACATTCCACATGAAAAGCACTTCAAAGTAGGCAGAGTGGAAAACGTGTTCCTACTACACATTAACAGTCTTATGAAGCAGTCTGGTCTAGACTAGTGACAATTGTGCTACAGAACATCAAAAACCCCTACCCTCTCGAGCAGCAGTGACCTCTTTGGTGAGACGAGCGATGACTCTGCAGGCGGCGTCGTGTTGGTACAGAGCATGGGACAGCTCCTGTCTGGTGGTTTGCAGCTGCTGCCTCAGAGTGAAACTGTGCAGCATCACAGCATCCTGGGATGGAGCGAAGGGTTGGGTATCATGGGAGATGGGTTATAACCAGAAAATGTAAGCCTTGATGTAAAATAGATAACGTTGAAATCAAATGACTTTCACTCACCCACTCATCTTGGAGAGACTTGAGAATGGCAGGGATACTTGTTGCTGATGGCGCCTTCGGTCGGATAGGGTGCGATACTTCGGTACAAAAAATGAGTTGACGTAAATTACGAAATTACAGTGGATCAGCCATAAAACGTAAAAATGTGCACCACCACTACTCCACATTACACATACATGTCGTCTCAACGTGTTACCTTTGATATCTATGAGTTGTTCCTCCGAGAGGGGTTGGCCATTCATTGGGTCGGTTCCATTCTCAGCGATGTATTTCTCGATCAGCCTCCGTTCGAACACTTGATTCGACACGGGGGACACGCAAGGGTGCTCCGGGACCTCGTTGGAAACTGCAAAACGGCAGCAATGTGTTAGTAATCATAAGAGCTTGACTCTATGAGCCACTACTATAATGCGTGGCGGCTGACCTAGCCGAATTAGCTTGGTAGCTTTCCCTAAGCTACATTGAATGAACATAATCAATGCTCCCACTTACTTGCGCAAACCAGAGACATCTTCCAAATGTAAATGTATTGCCCGTTCCTAAAATGATATGCTTTGTGTATATATTGGTGTATATTCTAACTATTTACTACTTTGTTATGGAGAAGTTAGAAGTAGCACGCTGTCTTTTCATTGCCGCTACAAAACCCACTGCATGCTGGGACAACTATGGTGGTCGAATGTTCTTCGTGTGCGACGGGTAGCGTACAAGGGCGCTCTACTGCCATCTAGCCTCGGTGATAAGACACACGTTTTTTGATGACTTCATTTTAGACCAGCAGAGTGACAGGATCAAGGATACACATGGTTAAAACAAGCATTCAAAAGTTAATGTTTTATTTAAAGGTCTGACTTGCTTGAGCATTGTGATGAAGCTTTTAAGCATAATGGTATTTCATGACAGAATATTAAGCAACAAGGATTATATTATAATGTAATATAGACAGTCCATTAATACATATATATTTAAATGCAAATATTGCACAAACAAAACGTTTTTATTGAGTAAAAAAAAGAAAAAAATTCCAATAAAAACAGTTTCATATTATCACATTAGGTACATCTTTACAAAAGTTTTTGGTGGCATTTTGTGGGGTGTTTATTTTTTACAAGTTTTGTTTGCAGTCATCATACTAGCGCAAGTAGGCCTACAAAAGTTATATAATATGTCAGCACACAAAACACAGACAAAACAGTAAGCACTTAGTTCATGTTGGAGCTGTGGGCAGTGAGGTAGACCGAAGAGGCTTTGCTATAGTGGATTAAATAAAAAAAGAAAAGTGTATCATTATCTATAGTCCGTTTATGAAAAGAACCTGAGCAGCTGAGAGCAGACCATTAAATAAAATTCATCAGAAAAAATTAATTGGACATGTTTAAAGTTTGAAGGATGTCAAAGGCACAAGTAGCCGTTGACAGTAACAGCATGTGGAACTCAGAAAATTTTAGACAACTTATAGGTGCATCATGTTCCTCGCAAATGGCCTTCGTTCCTGATACTTGCCTATAAGAAATTCAGCTTGTCTGAAGTGTAGACAGTGGTGTCTGCGGTAGTTTCACTGTCCAGTGGGAGTGCAGAGAAGTCAGCCTTCCCTTTGCTCCCCCTGTCCTTGTCCTTCTTGCTCTGGAACTGAACACAGTCTTCAGAGGAGTGGAGGCAGTCCGATGCCCAAAGCACCGAGAATGAGTTATTTTTCTCTGTATCAAAGGAGTCCTGCAAGAATGGAATAATATTGTTGGTTTTATTTATAAAAATGCAGTTGGCCATCCCGCCCCCATTCAACATGAGTGGAATGGGGTGACGTCCAATGGATTTGCAGATAGATCGGTAAAGTTATTATAGCATGGAAGTGATATGTTTGCACAAATGAAGACTCTGCAGGTTACAAATTAGTATGCTATAATAACACACAAATACACACCTACAAAACAATGGAGTTGTGTTCTTACCCCAATATTGGTAGGAGCAGGGTGATTAGCCGTGTATCCTGGGAAGCCAGTTCCCCCCTGGTTATCACCTCTGGCGTTGCTTGGATACAATGGGGCGCCAATGTCTACTGCTAGAGGAGTACGACCCTGGAACCGAACACACATGAACAACACATGATTCTGCCGATAAACTTGCCCATTGAGATGCAGGAGTCTGTCCAAAACATATAGTTATATGGTGAATTGACTGATGAATTGCAATTTTGTGGTTATGCATTTAAAATAACAGAGAATCAATTGTATAATTGTGATCATCACTTCTTCAAAAAGTACCAGTTAGGTCTGCATTCACTAAATACTGTACAAACAGGTACAAAACCCTTTTTGCAACAATAATTTTAAAACAATATTGCAAAACTGTTAAACAATATTACAATACCACAATCAGTGGTATATTTATGTTAGCGTATTCTTAACCTAAATATTACTCACATTTCTTATTTTATAAAAAGCAGTACTGGTAAAACAGAAAAGGATAACTTCCCAGGTGCAGGCCTACAGATAATATTCAGCGCTCTGGTTACCGTATGAGAAGGGCTGGCTTTGGGGCTCCACTTCCTTGGGGTCCCAGGCTGCTGTGGGTGGGTGTATGATCCCAAGGGCTGACGGACGTCTGGGCTGTAATCCTGCAGGCAACCACCGATAAGCGAGACCATCACAGACTGCCCTGTGCAGGCAAACGGGCGCTAAACAGTGTTGTTATTTGGATTCTCAGGACAACCGGTCCTAAAAGCATGCTGAAGATGGGCCCTCACCTGGACATTGATCCTTGGGGGGTTGGAGGGAGAGCTGTTTTTACCGCTCAAGCAGCTAATGATCTTTGACAGCCAACAGTTGGGGTAATGCTTAATTGACAGGAAGAGTCCGGCCAGCAATAGGAACATACCAGCGGGGACAACGAAGGACTTCAGTATCGCACGCAACTTAGTAAATTTCTCTGGTGGTGAAAAACAGACAAGAGGGATGAGCGATGCAAACCAAGCATGGGCAGATGCCACCAAATCCCCCGTCAAATCAAGTACAAAGCGGGGGCTTACTCACCGATCACATTCAGACTGGTGGAGGAAACCAGGTGGCCCTCTCGATCTCTGATGTCATATACCCCAGTGTGCTTTGTGCTCAGCCCTGTAATGACCACCTCGTTGTCCGATCCATACACCGCCACGCGGTTCAGGAAGTCGACGTCGTTGCCCACAACCCAGCCGTCACGGACCAGCTGCACAGGGACCCTGCGTGGCCTGGGGTCATCAGGGGACCGGGTGGGAGTAAAGGTAAGCGTGGCGTTATGCGCTGGGACGAACAGGGGAAGGTTAACAAACTCTTTTGTGAAGCGGGTGACATTGGAGGTGTGGCCTGCGCGTCGATGTGCGTCAAGAATCAGGGAGGAGTAGGAAAAAAGGGAAAGTGAAGCGTGGGGGGGGGGGGGGAGAGAGGGGAGAGGAGAAAAACAGGAAGGAATAAAATGACAAGCATGAGCCTTGATTTAAGAGAAAGATGCACCCGTCAAATTATTCAAGGTGTTTCTGTGGGTTTTAAACTTTGCTGACCTCGGACGATGAGTCTGCTGTGGGACATCAGCTTTCCAGCCCTACTTCTCATGGTGTACTTGCCCTGGTCCGCAGGGGTCACTTTCCGAACCACCCACAACTCCCTGTGATATTGCATCTGCCCCCGACCTCCTAGGCTCATTTCTGGGTCCGTCCGGTTCCACAACAGCACCGGTTCGGACTCAGGAGGAGACCCCATGGGAGAGAACTCTAGGAGGAAGCCATTTTCTGGGATTCTGTGCTGAAAGTTTTCCCCATAGTTCACTTGGTAGGATCGTAAACATTCTAGAGGAGGGCGAAGGCAGAGAAAAGGCTTTGGGTTGGCCAAGGCTACACCAGTAGCAACATCGTATACCCTGCACAGTGAACACAAATCCTATGCAACCAGCCATGAAGAGACATGGTAATCATTCATCCATAAATGGTGAAATAACAACAGAGTTAAAGGACATGCAATTAGGAGCGTGGTGAGACAGTTGTACCTGAGACAGTCAGATGAACCGTATGAAAAGGGAAACCATGAATGTGCGCAATGTCGTAATTTCCCTCGTCACTAGGGGTCACTTCTTTCAGAACCAACCTGTCTGTGGTCCATTCAAATCGTGGATCCTTCACCTAAACATGCATCATACATGATTTAATCCTTTGGAAAGACCTCATAATAAGTAACCATAACTTGTCAAGCAAACTGTACATTGCAAATGCACACCAGAAATGACACGTACCATGCTTCCTTTAAAAATTGTTCGCTTTGGTCCAGGCGGAGAATATGGGGTGAATATCACAATTGACGATGAATATACTTGCAAACTCAACTCATTTCCCAGACACAATTTCTTGTAATCTTCACCTGTAAAGATTGGGGGACATGATGGCAATAAATCACACACACTCTCTGGTTGGCCGCATTATTTATACTACAATGAGTGTGTAGCCTACTGTTCTACTTACCAAACGGGTTAGCTGTTGGAAAAAAGCAAAATGCACACATCACTGAACTGATGCCAATTGTTGTAGCTTTATAGTGCCCGCTATTAGGGAGGGCAATTAGGCTCACTAAGCACAAATCCTCAAAACTAGATTTACTAATTAATTTCAGGATTCTTTCTTATTTCATTGGAAATACATATTTGACAAAGAGATTAATTGCAGCAAAATGTTGCAAGTGCATTTGAGAAATATTACTGAGCACTCCTATTATGTATTTGTAATTCATTAAATACTATTGTGAATCTTGTTTTGTGGATATGTGCTTAATGAGACTCATCTGAAACCATACATAATTGGAATTATACTACTTGGGAATAAGGATTAGGCCTATATGCTTACCTGAGGAGAATGGCGGCAGAGTGAAAAGGGCCATCAGGAGGACACAGACGTGCATGTTGGATTGTATTGCCTATAAACAAGGCCCCACAATGGGCGAGGAAAGCGAGAAACATATTAGGCGTCTTCCCCTTCCCCACCGTAGACTATAACTTGCCAGCAGGTCGTGGCTAAAATAAAAGATGGGTCTGTAACAACGTTTAAAGCGGTATACAGAGGAAATAATTTATGTATCGTAATAATGACATCATTATGAACACCATATGGCCCGACCAGAGGGCCCGCCGTCCTAACGCCGCATTCCATTCATGCATGCAGCAAACAGAGTACAAGCACGTTTTTAATCCACAGAACGACAAGGCAACGGTCATAAAAAATAAAAAATAGTTAACCAAATTTGAGTAATGCAATCTCAAGTTGGCTGCAATAAGTCCTTGCTGTTAAAACGTAGTGATAGTTACCTGCTCCAATTAATGAATGAATGTGTCGATGTGAAATGTCCAGGGCTCACTGGTTTAACGTATTTGTTTCATTGCGCATGTGCGGTTGAGCTTGTTACGATGTTGTTGTTCGTATTCTACTGTTATCTACTATGTTGCAGCATCATCACACATTTACCTTGTGTACATTTCTATCCCTCTAACATTTTTCTCTGCTTCTCATGCATTGGATATTTACGACAGTGAAATGTTTAATTATTATCTTAGTATTATATTGCATGCCTGGCTGTTAATTGTATCTGGGTTCCTAGTTCCTACACTTACTCACCTATCACATTACATTTATTTAAATGACGATTTTGTCCAAAGCGACAAACAATAAGTGCTTTCAACCATGAAGATACAACCCAGAAAGCGTATAAAGCATGTGTGTGTATACAATTCATCAAATAAGCAAACACAAAAATATTTATATACTATAGGCTATGTTATATGTAATTATTGTGAACCCAATGACTGCTAAATCAACTCTTAAGCATTTAGATATTGGGATTTAGATGGATGGAATAGTTAAGAATATTGGAGAATGAAGGGATTGATTGATGATTAGTTCCTAATGGGAAACCATGGCTATCAGGAGGATGGGAGGTAATGGACGTGGATGTTACTGACAATGTTATTCAAGTAGGTGGCGGTAAGGGGCAACCGCTCTCTCAACATAACAGGACTCTCCAGTTGACAGAGAAGGAGAAAAAGACTGCAAGGGCGTTGGGTATTCATGGGCACCGCCAGAGGATTTGAACTGTTCTGAAAGCTTAACCGACATAACATTAGATCATATAAATTACATTTCGATATAGGATTTTGAAAACGGAATGCTCCGGACTAGACCGGTAGTACTCATTTGCATAGTGCTGTGACTGTTTGTCTGACTGCACCGTCCCACAGTTTTGTGTTACTGAAGCTTTCTAACTCATTTTCCGCCACACTCAAGTTCGATAATGGAGCTGATTGCTTTGTTGGCTGCCTGCATTTTTATAGGTGAGTAATAAGCATTGTCATTATCTTGAGTACTTCCTACATTTCGAAAATATAGGCTAAAATGACAATTGTTATTACCGTTCTGTTATACCGTTGTAGTGCTCTTATTAGTTCATAATATAAACATGCGGTTTTAACCACAGTATTAACGCGGGACCACATATGCTCTATACTTGATGAGTACGAAATACAGTCAAATGTACAATATTTTGCGCAAACGAGGAGGGGGAAGGCAGAAACAACACTCCCATGGTGTGAGTTTGGACTGCAGTACCCATTCTAAACGCTCGGCGTTACCTATAACTTTACTATATCCCTTTTCCACATTGAAATACATTCCTGATGTAGCTCCTTGAGGGGAAAAGGTTGACAGTTTGTGAGAAAAAATGAACATCTGCATGGTAGAGTCGGTCTGAAATCCCTGCAATTCTGAAACATTAGAATATCCACACCTTTCCGATGACACATTGCCATTTCCTGTATGCAACGGTAAACCATTAATTAAATTAAGAAACACTGAAAAACAAATCAAATTATCCGGTTTCCCTGCTTTGTAATGAATTGTACACAGATGGGATTGTTAATGCAACTGGTAGGGTTTATCGAGGTCTAGCCTCTTTTAAAGGGGCCAAAGTGTCCGATCCTTGACCAAACCTCAAGGTTTAAAGCCAGTATCTTGCTCAAGCGCAAATGTAGGAGTATTTTAACAAGTTGTGTTGTGGTTGTTTGTCTAAACAGGGCTCTCAAGTGGACAAGACGTGCAGGTGCATTATGGGCAAACGCAATCACGTGAGTGTGCTTTCCTTGCATTTATTTTATGGGCATGTTGTGAAAAACAAGTGAAGGTGGATCAGTTTAAAGGAAACCCCTGTTGATGACAAAAGAGAGATAACCAGACCAGGAAATGTAGTCCGAGGTATTTATTCTAGCAGTTACAGTTATACAATTTGGTATGAGATACTTAGTTTCGCAATTTGGTCTAGCTACTCAGCGCTGAGTTCCTCTCCCAGAGAGGACAACCGGCTTCGCTCATAGTCGGCTGGCTAAGAACACAAAGAAGCGGTTGTCCTCTTCTGATATACTGTTTTTGGCGTCATCCCCAAAGTTCGCTTCCCCAAATGCTTGCAGCGTGCAGCGTTTCCTGGATGTCACACTTCAGCTGACCTTCGTCTTAGAGAGGCGAACCTTTGCATGACCCCTGGGTTTAATCAACCGGTTGGTCTGTCTCTGGTCGAGACGTCTGGTTTCGAATCCTGTTATGCTCTTGGTTTCTAGGGTTACATATTGTGTTGGTATTTTGTTGTCCATGCTTACAACGGGGTCACACATTTTTCCAC
>OMKX01000193.1:0-14054 GCA_900302425.1 Brosme brosme
TATACATAAATCGATTCCGTTTTCTATTTTCAAGGACGGTGTAAAAACCAAAACAAAGAGCACGTGGTAGCTTTCGGCTTGCCGTAGATTCTTCCGCCATGGTGTTGACAGCTCATGTTGCTAACAACCGGTTATCCTAGTAACCCATTCAACAGAATATATCAGAGAAATACACCTTACACGTCTACGTGGACATCATTGAAAAGTATCACATGAAAAGTAAGTGTAAAGATAGACACCGCAGACCATTTTAACTCTTAGTGCGTGTTTACCTAAGTACTTTATTAATGCTAACACATGATTAATGAGTTAGCTTGTGCTGACTATGATGCACAAGGAAGTTGTTGCAAACTTCCTTGCACAAAGGGTAGTTTCTCACCAAAAATAATTTAAGATCGGAGTGAGTACTTGTCGCTTATTTTAAATTGTAAATCGAAGTCAAAATGCATCATACATTTGAATTTGGCTGTGTTCGATGCAGTTAGCTCAAGCCTTCTCATAAAGTATGAGGTTAGCGATACTGTTGGATGACGATGTGTCCCATCAGGTCTGATATGCACCGGGAACTTTAAATAGAGTTGACACATATTCCATACAAAGTTATTCTGGTCACCGATTGAATGCGTGGATTTATTTGAACCTAGTCGATGGCTAACATGTGGTAGCTGATCCCCTCCTTTGTCCTTCTCCTGTTGGTTGTTTCTGTGTGAAGCGCAGGAGAGACTCTCTCATCCTCACATTTTGTTCATATTCGCAATTGTTTTGTCACATAAAATGGTTACGATAGAGCGAAGTGAGAGAGGTTCTGCATGTTTTATGTTTTAACAGATTACTTCTTTGCCTGACTAATATTGCTGTTTATGGTGGTTGTACCTACGTTGCATTCAAACATTATGTTACGTTACTGACAGTCTTTAAAGTGGATGTTTTTTAAAAGTAATTATAGTCTCTACTAAAAAAACGATAGCTTGTTACTTAGAGCTTTTATCTTTTTCTGAAAGTGCATCTTTCATTGGGCAATGAAATATAAACTCTCTTTACTATAATGCAGCTCTAGATGCAGCCAAATATTACAATAATCAAAACTCTAGGCAATATATGGGGAATATTTTGCCTATCTTTTCATACTATTCATCAATATTCAATATATATCCAGCCTGTGTCCTTTTCCATTTCTGTAAGTGTGTTGCTGATCAGTTTTATTGGGTTTTCTGTAATATATGGAACATATAGCTAAGAGCACCCAGTCTTACTTGGTGTCAATTCCATGCTTAAAACAATGCTAAAAATAGAACTATTATCTTTCAGAGTGGTTTAGGCCTACATTCAATTGATGTTAGAAAAGAAACAATGAAAATCCCTTTATTTGTCACCAGTGAAGGACAGTGATAACCCACCACTGTGGTCTGGAAATAATAGGGCATATCATTGTTGCAGAGCTCTAGATGTCCGAAACATGAGCTTTTGTGAGGATGCCGACACGCTTACGACGCAATCGAAATGCAGAGGATCATTACCTCAAACAGACTCTGCAGGGAAAGTCGTTTGTAGTAAGAAAATGTGTTATTTTTTCCACTGAGAGATTTGAGGGATTATTGAGTCATTAATGCTAACCTATTGCTTGTGATATATGGGCTGCAAAAGAGGTTGCGAGAACTAAGTCCAGTAATGAGCTAAAACGTGTCTCCACAGGTATTATCCTGAATTTGGACTCCGTGTTTTGTGAACCGCGGCACCACTGATAGTCAAGGTTAATCCTCACATTGATTAAAAACCTAACCGTTTTTATTCTGGCTCATGCTGCACTAATGGTGTCAGAAACGATAACCATAATCCAGGCACGGGACAATTAGGTAGTTTGAGTTTATGTTCATGTTTGGCATACTTAGACTAAATGAAGCGGACCTGATATTGTTATTGGGAGCAGTATTATTGACATCAATGAGAAAATTGTCCGTCACAGCATTACGACCATTAGAGCGAGATGTGTCCTGTTATAACCTCATCTAGTCAGTCAGTCTTGTCAGGATAGCGAAGGACTTGAATATACCTCCTCAGCGACGCATTCGATTCACCCATTAGCTTTATTACTACCCGGTGCACCCCTCAACAAAGCTATGTAACTGAACTGCGTGTTTGGTATAGGGACAACCGTCTTACTACACAGAGCCAACTTTCCCCTCAAGGCTTTTTGGACTGCTGTGCAGATGATACGTATCTTAACGTAATCTTTTTTTTGAAGATATGATATAAACTTCTAAAATATGACTCTTACTCGACACAGAATCCAGTTGTATAAACTCCAATGGGTCCTAATATTTCAGTCACGATTCATGTGAATGTTTAGATTTTTATGCAGGCCTATGTATTTATTGTTTATGCTTCTTTCTCCAAACACGGACTCCTCATATGTCACGGAGTTCAGTGTGGTTTGTAACTGTACTGTTAGAACGATGTGCAATTGGTCTCCATGTCTGTCAGGTCAGCATGTTCCATTTAGTTAATCTGATCCTACACCCATGTAGTTTTATCATCTTGCTCTACACAAACAAGGCTGACATCCATGTTGCTATCACTTATTCTACTTTGTTGTCAACATATTTTAACCATAAGGGTAAACTGTAGTTCTGCACACCGCCAGAATGAGCTATAATGTGAAGACAATGTTTGTGTTGTATAATGTTGTGTGTTGATGTGTATCTCCTCAGATATCAGTTTCTTTTCTTCGATCTGCTCCATGTTGTTATTATTGTTTTCAGAAATTAACCAGATATGCTTAGCAGGAAAAAACATCGGCATATTTAGGTTAACTCTGCCACCATCCCTTAACAGTGAAGCTATCTAAGGCAAAGATTAAGGCTGATACAGCTAATCAGTGCTGTTAACCTAAGTGCTGTTACCTGAGTAACCTTCCCCTGCCCAAGACGAAATATTTCCAGAAGGCCCCATCCATCCCCACCACAGTTCAGACTGAGTAAAGAATGCTATATAGGCAATAATTGACAGACCTTTCAGTTTTGGACGACAAGGGCAAGAGCCAAAAGGACAGGTATGCTAATCAGAGGAGCTATCCTCAACAAAAACTGAAATTAAATGTTTATAGTTAGGTATTGGTTATTTAAGTTAATTTCCGATATTGGGCCAGAAATGGCCACGGTAAGGATCTTACAGCAGTGCTACTGAACCTCTCTTCAGGGCAACATCTAGCAAGGAAAGAATACAGTTGTTTTTTTGCGATAGCAAAACACAGAACAAGCGCCATAATTGCTCTGCAGCTCTATACTACTTCTATAATGGACTATGTGAGGTGAGAAGAGGGTGGCTAGTATATACGCGAATTGCTCTTCGTGAAAGGTAGCTTAGAGCTATAATTATGCGTGGAAAAAAGACCGGTGCCCACTAGACTTTGATTCCTTGCCTAGCTATACGAATCATGCTCTCGGTCCACATGCATGCTTTGACCCCCCTATTGTGGGGTTGGAGCTGCATCTCCCATCACTCCTTTATCTTTAGTTTAAAAAAACTGACTGTAAAGTGATGGTCAGACCAAACATCTTTTATTGTATTATATAGGTGATTATTGTTACCCTTTACTCAATTGTCTAAGTTAGTCAATTCAATTATGTGAAAGCTTTTATTTTACTTAGTTTAGTTATATCTTCATTTCTGTCGAGCATATTTTTTGCTGAAATTACAGAAGTTTACCCGGCCCAGGTTCTAGGACAACCTAGTACCCGGTAGATTGCTTCCTGTCAGCTGGCCTTTGAATTGGCCTGAATAGAAGTGCACTGGGTTAACATTGGAATTGAAGGAACTCTTCCTTCCTGAGACCAAGTAGCTTAATACTTTGGGATGAGGATTTCCTGTCTATCGTTTGAGCTTGCACTTTTGGAAAATATTCATAATTCTGACACTACATTTTTGGAGTTGTGTTCAATTGAACAATATTTAGCTAACGTGGCCCAAAATAATTATATTACCGTGACCATGCATTCCTGCTCGCCCACAGATTTTGTTTCAAATAGCAGGCAAACGGTAAATAAGCCTATTGCTATCTACTTTGATTGATGCATTTAATGACAAAGATCCAAAGATAAATTCAGATGCCTCAAGTCATCACGGTCAAGGATGCCTAACATTGGAGATCAAACCCAGAACCTTTTGGCCGGGAGTGGAACACCCTAGCCACAAAACGACCCTCCCCCCTACGTTTTTGGTAGACACAATAATTCATACACAAGCTGTAAAACGTATTTTCTTGAGTGGCAGAGGTGCATACTTGTAGGCCCAGGGCCATCATACAAATGTTTGTCTCAGGAGAGCAACCGCTTGGCAAAGCAAAACAAAACACACCATTTCAGACTAGAACTAGAGTCTTTCACCCCTGAAAGCTGGCCAATATCCGAAAAGACCCAATGCCCAGAGACTAGATTTGGCCTTTTCTTGTTTAACATGTTGCAGAAAGAAAGGGCTTTCTTTGTTACAGACCCTTTTTCGCAGTTTTTCACAGAAATAGAGCACGGTTCAAAGAGATATATTAGGCCAATAAATGGACTTGGCTTTGTCCATGCTGATAAAAGCATCTGACAAAGTTAAAAGGCCCCTATTATACCACCAGGTGTGAGTGTTATTAGCCATTACAAGCCGTCAGAGAATCTGCCTTTTCCTGTGCCTTAGTGACATCACAAGTGGGAGTGTCCACCTAGATGTAAGATGGATAGATAAGCAACATTTGCTACAGTCCACTGGGTAGGCTGGTAGACTGATCTATCCAGCTGATGATGGAATTCAGGCAAAATTAAGTAACTGTTTTAATGGGCACGCCCATACGCCACCTTGCATATTTCTGTATCGTGTGGGCACAGCTGAATAAGCGTTCAGAATGGATTCTATCCATTATTTTACTGGACTAATAGGTGTGACTGTAGCTATCTGCAACGGATTACATAATGACATTCAATCCTTATTGCCAATGCTGTCTGTATTGGTTTTGTATAAACAATTTGGTTGTTTCTTTTTTTCATACATTCTTCACTTAGTTTTTACTTCAGAAAAACTGTGCCAATGCTATTTCAGTTTTCTTTAGATTGGTCTGTCATGATATACTTATAGCTTGGCAGATGGCATTTTTAAAAACATTTTGTGTGCTGGAAAAATAGTTTTCCACACATGGAATGAAGACGGGTGCAATTCTTTTGATAGGATGCTTCATATACCCTCAAAGGAATAGGCAACAGACAAAAAGGCCATGCAGTGAGCTGCATCAGCCGAGCCAATCGATAAATAGGTTATAGGCCTATCTTTCCAGTGAGTCACCATTAAATGAGCAGACAAACAGACAGACTTCCGTCTGAAAAATGATAGCAGCAGAAATCATATAAATGTATCTGTGAATCAGTGATTTGTCTCCTTTTAATAGCCAGGATGAATACCATTTGCAGTCAGGAATAAAAGTTTAGGGGATTATTTTAAGGGTACATATTTAATCTCCATCCAAATTCTAATCTTGAGCAGCACATTCTTAAATTTATCAGTGAAAGTATTTACACAAATGAGTCGACAGTCTGCTGGGTCTAATTTTATTTATTTGAATCCCTTACGACCAATACCCTGTGATTTGGTGACTGATGGTTAATAATGTCTTAATCTTATAAAACTGATTAACCAAAGACAATTAAGACTACATTATTATAAGCCCCACATTATTGTTATTAAAAAAAAAAAAAGATCCTTCATCATATTAGTTTGTGTCATAGATGCAATAGATAAGCCAAATAAATGACATTGGATAAGCTGAGCTCTGTTATAGGTCAAAATTACCAAACTCGGTACACTGCTATGAAATCAATCAAAATTGTTTTCAATTGCAAGTTCTTCATGCATGGTTTGACAGTTCTCTAGTTGGCTGACGATGCTGTGCCGTTTTATTAGTTCAAAGCTCATAATTAAATGTCATGAGTAATCCTGATTACTTTAAATTCAACCTCAATGTCAACCTTTTTGCAAGTTAAGATTTAGATATGGTTTAATCATTAAATTCTAATTATTCATGGATACTTTTCACAGTTTATGTTTGAGCCAACATCTGTTCTAATTGTTTAGTTGTTTTACTTACCAAGAGAAAATCTATCAAAGCATCAGCCTCTATCTGGCGGCACAGAACAGCAATACACTATAAAAAAATATACAAAATATGGTATGGTTCCCCAGGGATAAATAAATACCAGCCTCACTTATACTTCAAGCAACATCTGGGATTGACTGTTTGGGAGGGTCCTTCACAATCATATTGACCTTGCCTTACACAGCACCAGGTAAAACAAATAATACTTGAAACCATGTATATTTGACATTGTTTTTCAGGACATTGTTGTCCTTGATAGTATTACGTTTATTTTAGGGTACGACCTGCCATAATCCACCTACCTCTTTGTCGATCCTATATTGATAAAACATTTCTCGGAAGCAGCAGCAAAGTGCCCTGCAAAGTGGCCGTCTCAGAACCAGTATTTCATACAAGTCTCCTATATCGTGATTCTGGTGTGTTCAACATGGCTTCTTAGTTTTCAACTGGAGAGCACTTTAGGCCTGGACTGAATTGTATGACAATCTGGGATGAAGTCAGAAAAAGATGCGGAATCGGGGCCAAATGATTTGCATACCCCAATAAATCAAAAATATTCCTTTGGCTAAACAACCTCTTCTACTGAAGTTGATAAGTGAGCTTCTGCGGCCTGCACTGTTCTAGTTGAAGCACAGCAGATAACTCGGTGCAGCATTGCCACACCCAAATATGCTAAAATCTCTCACTTTCTCATGCTTCTTATGTGGACAAGTCTTATGTTGTTTTTCCTCCCTCAGCTCTGTTCTGATTACAATTAGTTTGCCTTATTGGTGGAACTGATTTGAAGGTGTTTTTATGGTGTAGATTGAACCGCATTCTCAATATTGATTGTCAACGCGGATGTGCTTTATTTATTGCGCTATATGTTGGAAGATGTTTGATTTTGGTTAGTGGGAAAACAATATTCCAGTGCCGTTTTTTGACATCTGAAAAAAATTTGCAGATGATTCAATTCATGGCAATTCATTAGGCCTGATTACTTACAGTGTAAGTAATAACACCACAGTGAAGTGTAACACTATATCTAGTTGTGCAGTTTCATCACAGTGCATAGGCCCAACAGTCCTTTGGGTCGCAGCACTTAAACACCAAATCAGATATTTTTGAAATGATGGCCCCGTCTACGTGCCCGACGTGATTTATGGCAGGTCGAGGATGGGTTGCTGAGACGTTGGCGATCATGAGATCTGTAACATGAGAATGATTGCTACTGGCAGCTCAAGCACAAGGCAGCCAAGACATCTGGGCTAATGTGCGAAAAAATAAATAGATTTTAAGTTGTTCTCCTTCCTAAGAGCGCATGCTGAAGCCAGGGACGGGTGAACTGACACAAACATCATATGTCTCTGATTTACTGTGGGCAGTGGGAAACATCCCGTCTGTTTTGGCATTAGGACCACGGAACTCCCTGCATGGGCCTTCTTTCCAAAAGAGGAGGACAGCTGTTCCTTAAGGAGTAAGGCAGAAGGATGGAAATCCCAAGGCATGAAGTGATTTGAGGTGTATATGGTCCTTTCTATAGTTATTGTCAAATGTTTCATTTCTGTATGCGTAATAAGTCTGAAACTGAAACTGTTGAATACAAGAACTGCTTAGCACAAATGGAAATGGTAATATTATGGTTGATAGCCTTATTAACTGGGTGCTTTTGAGTACAATAACGGCATTGTTGAAAGAATGTTTCATTATTTTTGGGTTGACAAAAGGATCACTGAATATCAGAAAGGGCAATGCTCTTTCGAATTGCTCTCCAGTATTATTACTGAACCCGTCGCGGCCCTGCAGGATCAGGTACATTGATTTAGAACAGAGTGCATCGTCGGCTGGCCTCCGAGGTGTTGCATTAGTCTGCTGCATCCAAACTGGGGAGAAACACAATAGCCCAATAGTGTAATGTTTCATTGCTACATGAAAGAGGAAAGAGTATTGATTATAAAAACGCTTGCGTTTCCATATTTTCAATAAGAGGGACAACCGAGTAGCAGCGCTAATTCAAGGTCTATGGCGCCGGTCAGTGCTGTCAAATTGTGTTTTTGTAAGAATGTACTGAAGAATGTAACATTGTTAAAGATTACACAGGTGGTCGGAGGTATTTTCGAGACATTTCTGTATTCTTTGGTATGTCAGTGAAGAGAAATGGGGCAGCAGAATCCTGTTGCCGTGGTAGTTGCATGCTGCTCGTTTGTCGCTGGTAGTCAGACTGTGGCCTGCTGAATGATGCTGGCCTGGTATAGCTGGGCCATAATTGACAGCTGTTGGGGAGTCAAAATGAGGAGTGACACAGACAATTAAAGAGCTGGATTCCTCCGCCCTGACCTTCTGATAATTGTACTCCTTTTCAGAGCTGGCAGGTTTGGGGACCAACACTCTTCCTTGACTAATAAAGAGACAAGTTCAGGGAGCTTGGCTCCAACTTTTATTCTTGTAAAGATCACTTAGTTTTACTTTAAACTACACTGACAGAGAGGCGTTTGTATTCAAATTCTTAAAACAGCCATGTTGTTGTTTTGACCTCAGCTGGTGGACTGGATGATGGTGGTTAGTAACGATAACGTTTAATAATGTTGACGAAAGATAAGCCTGCAAAATATTAATGTGATCCCTGACTTGCAAATATTTCAAAAACAGCCCGCATATTTGTATTTATGATGATCAAAACCAGATTGCTCTTCTCCCACGCCCATTGGGCTGACTGCATCCAGCGTGTTCGAGAGGAAAACAAAACTGTTTTAATTCTTCATTCTCCAATTCTTCACTGTCGCATCCACAGCAATTCATGCACTTCTCCCACTCATTTTTCGCAATAGGTGGCTCTGTGTCTTTGGCTGATTGTGAGTGCTCAATTTTGTCCCTTGCCTCTAATTATTTTGCAGCCAGACTTTGTTATTTCTATGGGGATGTGTGATTGTTCTTTTGCTGCTTTTAGGGCAACAAGTTCAGATTTTATCCTTGATTTTGTTAGCATATAGTCTTTCTCATGATTGTGTGTTATTTTATAATTGTCTATAGATTGTGGTACTTGGAAAACCTGCGGTGGTAGAGTTTTTCTTTTTAACAGTACTTTGAATGCAACGCATTACAGTGAAACATATTTTCTGTTTGAGCACACACACACACATTAGAATCTGTAGACTATAAGGCATTTCAAAGATCTTATTTTTTGGATTGGATGTATTTTTAATTAATCTGTCTGTCTATCTGTCCAGGCCATGTCACCAGCCCTGCAGATCATATATCAATGATGCGGGCGTCCTATTTTTGTGCTATTATTTCAGTCATCTGATGCCATCCTGGATGACAGCGTTGGCAAACGTGATCTCCCTAAACAACAGAATAGGTTGGTTGTCAATATGTCCAAAAACGACCCATATGACCGTACGAACTGGCCGAAGAAACGGTAAAACGTCACATATATGTCAAGGTTGTCCGCCCAAACAAAATGAATGACATTCGTTATATTCTCAGTGGAAAATGCAACATTTTAAGGTGGTTTGTAGTTACTTTGGGACGGACTAAGACAACATGTTTTTGTGGGGCACAACAGAAGTTTATGTTCGCTTTGTTTCCGCCGAAATATGGGGTGTAGGTCTGGGAAGTCCTTGAGGCCCTCTTTCAGATCAGAGCCCTCAGGTCTCTAGCTTACTCCCACGTTTCCTTGACCCCTAGGCCTCCTACTAAGTACATCACTTCCTGTAGGGCTGTAGGACTTCTCTATCTCACTCATGATCATCTTGATAAACAAAATGTATAGTTACAATTAACCTTTCAAATGTTTTTGCTGCCCCACAAAAACACGTTGGCCAGGTCCGTCCCAAGAAGAAGAAGAACTATAATCCCTGGGTCACTCGAAAATCAAAGTTTTTATTGAATCATCATCTAACAGCGTCTATCAACATCTTGTTGAACAAAATGTCTTCTCTGGGTCACTATTTTTTTTTATTTGAAAGATCCTCATCAATTACATAAAATAACACAACACAACAGCTAGAAATGTTATTAAAGCACATTTTAATGCTGAAACGATCTTAAAATGTTGCATTTTCTACTGAGAATATAACGAATGTCATCCATTTTGTTTTGGCAGACAGAACCTTGACATACGACACATACGTGACATTTTGCTGTTAGGAGAACAGGCTGGAAACAAAACATTTTATAAAAGCCATTGCGAGATTAATTGACAAAGCTTGGTTCAGCTAGTAAATTTTGGCAGTACTCCATTCCCATGTGACTACAATTGAGGTTAACACAAATGATGCAGAAATATGCTCTGCTGTAAAGGATAGGATAGAATAGTTTCATCAAAGTACACAAGATGTAGACTCTCTTGATATGTGGCTTGGCATTCATATGTTAGTAAAAAAAAAAGAGGATAGAAGCAATTTCCTACAGTTTCTTCTTGAAAAGGTATTTATGGTATTGAATTTCTGTCCAGGGCTACCCTTATGAAAATGGGGGCAAAAATTCCAACAATACAAATTAAATTATTTACGTCCTGCATGCATGAAATGATGGAATATGTCAGAACCATTTAAAAACGCTTGAGTCAATTTGTTTTCCTGGTTGGTTTGCAATGTTTGTATTGATGTTTTCTGCATAGTATTGTTGTGCAGCTCTTCAGAGCCAAAAACCTGGCCTGTACCCCCAGTTGCTGTAGGTAGGTAGGCTCGGGGTCCCAGATGACTCACATAGCCCAGAGGTTAGAAAAAAATGTGTGGGAGTGCGAGCTACGCTGGTTTGGTGATGACACCTGAAGTCTAATTCAAGTAATTCTTCCAATGGGGCATTGGATATTTGATTCTTTTTTTTGTACTGTCTTTTGAAATGAAATTGTGAGCATGTATTTTGTCTTGAACCTATACTGGTGCAATCATAGTGTTATTGCAAAAATAATTTAAATCATCTTGCCATTTCCTGCATTGCATCAATCTTACAGACACATTTCAAATTGCTCTGAAACAAGGAAAAAACTGAGCAAAGCATAAACATTAAAAATGCTGCCTGTTCGAGTTACGCCGTCAGTGTGTCTTTGACAGCCACCTAGTTTGATTTGGAATTATAAGTCCTATGAAAAACCACTACGATAGCTGACAATACTGCTAAAGCATCTGTACTACATGGTAGTACGGATGGTTGATGCTGGCTGATGGGTAGCAGTTATTAGTCCAATAACTGTGTGTACAGTGTTAACAGTAGAGGATATTTCTATGTTCGATTTTGTGATCCATCCTTAGAAAAATATGCTGTTTTAAGAATTCTGGTTCTAAAATAGTCAGACTATTCACCAGGAACAAACAAGGCCAAATGCTTAAAGTTTAGAAATCTATTTTTGGCTGTTAAAAAACCTCCCTCAGTATCAGGAAATCCTCAGCTTGTTCCTTCTAGACTTTTCTTTTCTTCCACCATGTTTTTAAAGGAATTACTGTACAGTTCACCCAAAGCAGAACAAATCAGTGCTGACAAACCTCAGCGGGAGGCCCAGTGCTGTGCATGCCTCATTCATGGAGAATTACCTCAAAAGCTCGGGGACAGTCCCTGAAGGAAAGCATGGCTGGGTGTGTGTTGTACGGCCCGCTACATTAACGTACAGTAACGTCTCGTGCGATACGAGAATCAATACGCTGGCGCCAAATATCGATATTTTAATTAATAAAATAAGGCGGTCTAAACAGATTTCCCTGCTCCTCAAGGTTTTTTATGCGCCTTTTATGTCCCTTAGAAGAAATTTGTTTTCGTAGTAGTTCTGTCAAACTGAAAAAGTCAGTTTGGACCATGAATAGAGACAGAAATCCAGCACTTTACCTTTTCACGGTCATTTTGTATTCATAGTAGACTTATATCGTGATGTGTCTTTGTAGGATTGTCAAACAATAAATTGATTATCGCTGTATCGTAATATTATTGGTATCGTGGGCCATGTATGGCGTATCGTGAGGTACCCTGTGATTCCCACCCCTACTGTGACCCTAGAATCTTGGCATCCGTCGACTTGGCCGACCTCCTGGTAGCAGCTAATAGTGGCAAAGGCATTGGTCAAAGGCATGCTGTCCTCACCCACAAATGACAGACTCCCTGGTCAGCCGCCAGGTCCGGTGAAAGCATGAACTGTCAAACGGACCGACATCCCCACTTTAAACTTTCATTGTATTTGTTAAATCTCTCCCTGCCCTTTTATTTTTTTACACGTTCCTTGTCTGTGGCTCATGGATTATCGCAAACCCATCTGAGACTGATGATTTTAATATCGTTTCCGGGGCTCCCAGCCAACCGGCAGTAAAGGGCAATTATCTGAACTCACTTGGATCTCAATACAGTTTTACAATGATTTATGTGGCCTTATGTAACAAAATGGAGCTCAGAGTCCCAGATATAAGTCGTTGATTAAATCCACGTTATTGTTACATAACTGAGAGGCTGCTGCGCAATGCTACACTTAATTTTTTACCTTTCAGCGAGTTACACAAAGGGGTTTGTACGTAAACTTTGGTCACACAGCTTGTAGATTTGTCGACAACAAACGACAACATCCCGGGTAAAATCCTTGTTTCTGGTGCCTCCCTGTGTGTGCCAAGACGAAACCATTTGTCACTGTCTTAATGGCTCTGAGTATCTGGTCTTCCTGCCGCTGTTGTTACTAAATATAAGTTGTCATGTGCCTGCTGGAGTCACCCGCAGTGTACCAGAGCTCGGCCCCGTCCCTTCTGGATTCATAATCCTTACCTTTTTTACACAAGCGCTTACAAACCACACACACACACACATTTTATATACTTTATTCGATTCCACATTACAAGTAAATTTTCATTAGGAATCAAATTTTTTGAATGATCAAACAGATCTAAGCACATCAGCACATTGTTATGTATGATACAATTTCAGGGGTACAGAAAACATCTCCTTTTCCAAATTAACATGCTTCCTATAATGGCTGAGATTGAGCAGTACTTTGCCAACTGTTTGGCTCTTGATTTAAATAGCCCCCCAATGCAAAGTCCACGGATCGCCAGCCTGTGTACATGCCCTAGACTACCAAACACTAGCACAACAAGCTGGCATCTGTAGCTAAGGTTTTCAATGATGGATATTAAAGATTGATATTTTACAATTTTAGAAAGGTAGGAATCCTCCATAAACAGGTCAAATGAACATGTCACCTCAAATAGCCGAACTGTTCTGGAATTCTGAGATATGACAATAATATCTGGTGTATTTGGAATTCCTAAAAAAGTGTTTGCAGATGAATTAAACCAATCATACTGTACAGTAGTGTGTTTATAAATCTTCTCATCAGCCACACAGGGAATCTGAGCAGCAATGAGGTCCACAAGTCTGTCGTGTCTGGCAATATAGAGTCCTTTAAGTGATGGGCAACTGTTCATGATGTGGGCTACTGACTCCAGGTGTTGAGGGGGGTCATGCAGCATGCAGAGGGGTGAATGGATGGAGGGAAACCACAGTGATAGGTTGTATTTGGTGGGAAGAACCTGCAGACGTGCCTTAATACAAAAAATAAGGATCTCCTCACTGATGTTGGCATTGCTGTAGATGGTGTGTGATACAGAGTGGTCCGCGCAGGGCAATTTTGCCAACTTTCCCTGGAGTTTTAGATTGGACCAGTACTCCATATTTTGGGCTCTCTGAATAGACAGAATAGTCTGCCTTGATGTTCTAGGCTGGAGCAGGTGTACAATGTTGTTATGGTGCAGCCTGGCTTCCACAGCAACAGATGGGTCATCTACGACTGCATCAGAGACCTCTACAGGTTGGAGATGGGAAGTCCAGTTCAGTTCAGTGCCTGTTCTCCGGCATAGGTCATTTAGGTCTGGCCAGTCTGATGACACACCAAAACCCTGTGCTCGTCCGTCCAGCTTTCCATTGGGCTTTCTTTTAAAGCCCAGGAAGTTGTCTTCCCCACTGCATGCGTGTAGCA
>OMKX01000194.1:3321-16785 GCA_900302425.1 Brosme brosme
AATAGTAACAATGATAATAATAAACAAATCAAGATTACATGACCACTCATTCCCCCTCCCCAATCCGTCAGAGTTGAGTCGGTCCAAAAGTATGCGCAAAATATCATTTTTTTTAACGGCTAGCTACAGAAAATGTATTGAAAATGTGTGCCCAGGGGCACCACATTGTCTTAATACGGGCCTGTGCGTGGAGGCAAGTTATGCAAAGCAGACACAGAATGGACAGTGGAATGTTGCTCTTTCCTAACATTATTTCCATAAGCAGAGTCCAAGGAGCGAGGAAAGCCTTTTCTTTCATAGATAAACTGTCTATTTTTCAGCTTTGAGTGAATTAGTAAAATAAAACATTAAGAAGGTAATTCTTTAAACATGCAGTTCGTTTTAGCCTGGAGAAAGTATGTGTTAATGCATCATAGAGATAATTTATGCACTTAAAAGTATTGTAGCAGGTGACCCTGCTGCACGCCATCTAGGTGGCTTGACAGTGCTCCACCAACACTTAACAGGTGGATATTGTAGAAAACTGCTTTATTCATGAGTTGTAAAGTTTGAGGCTTGCAGGGCCGGTGGTGAATACTGACATGTCGGAGCTCTCTTGGGTGTGTGTGCTGATGGCTGGTTTATCCTGTGGTCCTTGATCACCGAATACACCACAGGTGTGCAGCCTCACCCAGGCCCAGGGTCTAATCAGCCTCACCCAGGCCCAGGGTCTAATCAGCCTCACCCAGGCCCAGGGTCTAATCAGCCTCACCCAGGCCCAGGGTCTAATCAGCCTCACCCAGGCCCAGGGTCTAATCAGCCTCACCCAGGCCCAGGGTCTAATCAGCGTCACTCAGGCCAGGGTGAGGCTTCAAAAAAATTAAATGCAGCTACCACTGACAACTAGACAAATATTTCAATGGCAATAGCTAAGTCGTAGGCTTAACAAACTCATCCAAACATGGAGTAGGACTATAGAGGGTTTATCAACAGTCTACAATAAACATACATTTTAAAGTTCAAAATAAAATAAAATCAAGAAGTGGTTTAATCAAGTGCCTGAGTGTGAGTGCATATTTATACAGTTGTATAGTAGGTAACATAGAAAGAAACACAGTGCTTTTTCGCACGAGCCTTAACCAATAGTTTGACTAGTGCTCCCGGTAGGCGAATGTGCATTTCGTAGGCGGAATCAGGAAAAAGTCCCGCCTCAAGCTCAGGATTGGACAGGCAGCCTGTCAGTTAGGGTTAGGTTTAAGGGTTAGGGTTAAGGCTAACCCTAACCCCAACCCTAACGGACAAACTGCCCTAACCCTAACCCTATATTTAAATTACCTTCCCTGCGATCGCGCCGACAGATGCGTCACGTGACGGATTTTGGCCTTTTTGTATTGGATCAGGGACTGAACCAACGTGATTGGATAATCTCCGGCTATCCCCTCATTAATATTCATGATTTTTGCCTGATTCCGCCTACGAAATGCACATTCGCTTCCGGTAGCGTTGAAAGGCTCGTTTTCCTTTTCAGTCAGCTGACCTTTGAAGATGTCGTTGATTGCAGGCACCTGATGGAGCGCATGCTGATCAACGACACATGGGTTCGGTTGACCTGAACTCTCGCAGGATTGTGGCTCCGTGTTGAAGGCATTGGATTATTATAATGGAGACACAAATGTTGATGTCGACTGTACTGAATTATTTTAACACCATACTTCTATTGCACATGGTTTTCTGTCACTGCGAGTTCAGCTCTCCCCTTGCCTCGTCCAACGCAGTGCACACTTTTGACGGTTCCACCCAGTATCCTTATGAAAACATATTCACCCCTTTGTTGAAAGCCTTGTCGTACCACGGCGAAACGCGGTGGAACGCAGAACATAAGAAAAGTGTGAAACCCGAGCACAAGTATATGAAGTACATGGTAGAAGTGCACAAGAAGTCATCAAGGGGTCAGAGGAGCTTGGACAGTCACGACCTCTTCAATACTTTGCGGCTGATAAAGCCTCTGGAAAAATGTCTTAACCAAAGGAATGGTGAGTATGCCTATACGTCAAATTTTAATTTTGTTTTTTTATGTGCAAAAGTAGGCCATATATTAGTTATAGGCCCGCTGCTATGAAATACATTCAGGATTTGTCAGCTCTCCAACCAAGTTCACCTAATTTTTGTTGTTTCTCTTCTTGTCAAAATGTAAAATGTGTTAATTTAGACAACTGTATAGGACTATAACACATTTTGGAAGGTTACCCTCTGATGAAGTTGCAGCAATCTGGACAATAACGTTTGACATGAGTGGGACCAACTTTCTCGTTGATAATATGAAGAAATAAGTCAGTTTCTTGTGTTTCTATTGTCCGTTTCTCAGAGATTTCAATGCACGACTTGTCCTACAAACTCGATTCAGTGGGAGACAGAGAGCGGCTTCTGAAATCCGTCATGCTGTACTCTTTTGACCATGACCTGGCAGCTCCTAGCCCCTCGGTCTGCTACCTCAACATCAAAGAACAGGAGGAAGCAAACCAGTGTCACTTGTGTCCCAGCACGGACCACAAGGTGAACTTCACAGTTCACCATGCACACATGGTGCACAGGAAGAATTGGGTGGAGGTCGACATCACGTCCCTCCTGCTGCCGCTCTTCAAGATTCACAAGAGAACTGTGAACCTGCTCGTCAACCTGAATTGTTCAGAGGGCCAGGGGCCCCTCGGGGACGGAGGGTCTGCTGCATCATTATTCCCCTCGTGGTCTCCACCTTTACTTCTGTATCTGAATGACACCAGCAAATCAGAGCATCAGAAGTCTGCCGGTTCTTCCACGGCCGGTCAAAGGTCACCGATAGACGAGCCGCCCATATTGGCTGAGTGGAGCGCGTTCAAGTTGCAGCAAATGCTCAGGCGCAAGAGGAGGCGTAGGAGGGCATCTCTGAAGACCAAACGAGCTGGGCAAAGCTTGGATCTCCAACTCCCTGAGCTCCGGCCGAGCTCAGAGTTCCCGACCAGTGACTGTGCCTTGTATGACTTCAAGGTTGGGTTCAGCCAGCTCAAGCTGGATCACTGGATCGTGTTTCCCCCCAAGTACAATCCTCGGTACTGCAGAGGGACCTGCCCGAGGACCATGGGCTACATCTACGGCTCGCCCATCCACACTATGGTGCAGAACATCATATACGAAAAGCTTGACACCACAGTGCCCCGGCCGGCGTGCATTCCCTCCCACTACAGTCCCCTCAGCGTTATGCTCTTTGAGGAGGACGGATCCTACGTCTACAAGCAGTTTGACGAAATGGTGGCCACAAGGTGCACTTGTCGTTAACTCCCACATAGTGTTTATTTTTTTTCTTGTACACGCTTAGTAGATTGTTCTCACCTCACCCCTTACGTTATGTTACCATAGCTGTGTTCGGATACTCTGACGGATACTTTGTCTGGCCTCAGTGAGTGCAGGAATATCATTGTGCATTTAATGTAATAATTTACGTATCAGGTGTGTTTACTTAATCAAGTGTTTAGTCTTAAAGAGGTATCTTATCCAAAATAACTAGATTGCAGTTATTTGTTTAAAAGGTTAAAACGATTTAATTTAGACACTTAAACCCACCAAACGCGAAACATTTGGGGTGAAAATTTGTTTGTTTTGTGTTAATTTATTTTTTGGTGAATGGTTTATTATTTAACACTATGTAAGCGTTTTAAGTAACCTTGTTCTGACAAAAGATGAAAATGAAGTCACAAACCTTTTACATTTCCTTTTTACTTCTGGGATTAGTTGTGTGATCTGCAACTGTCAATTTTAATGTCCAGAGTCCAAAGCTGACAAAATGAGGCCAGCTGAACGTTTCAATGATGTACAACTTCTGGTAATCAAGACCACCTAGGACATGTTGCATATATAGAATTGTACCTGTAAATCCATCTGACTATTTATTCAAATTCCATTCCTTCAGAGAAAACATGTGACTTGAATATGTTCTTTGTAAAAAAGGAAAAAGGGAAATAAAAAAAAAGGGAAGCAGTGTTGGCCTCGGTGCCTGTCTACATATTTTCAAACAATATGTTGTAATATGTTTTCAGTTGTGAAGAAAATGTAGTTACTCCCATGCTTTAACATAGGCCTATACGAGTGCTAGCCCTGCCTGTTTGAATATTTGTGTGGCAGGTTACTGTAGATAACTGGCCTATTTATTTCCTTGGAATATGGCACAAGGGATTGTAACATCTTATCCTGTGTATTAATGAATACAGGGATAAATATAGATTGGGATCATTTTCATAATGACAGGTATATATCCACACACATGCATGTTTGAATGGCAATGGTCATCTACATAGTGAGAATCCAAGCATTAGCAGAGAAGAAACATTCCACAGTAATGATAGTGTATTTTCTCACAAAGGCCATGCATGCATATTTTGATGTGATTTTGTTTCTGTGAAGTACTATGTTTGTCCACATAGGGGTAGTATTGTGCCTCAAATATATTACATAAAAAAGACGAGAACGGAACATGCGTAAACTGGCATCCGCTCACCATTGACCAATCAAGAGAACCGAGCGAGCTAAAGCCACTGGTCTTGAGAACTAACACGGTAATGCCCAATGTCATACATGTAGTGATATATATTGTTTTTGGTCCAAGCTCTTATGAATTTAAAACATGTTTGTACGTTTTATTTTATTAATATTGTTCTGATGGGAGAAGTACGCTAACCTAAGAGGCAAGGGTAGTATTTCAAGGTCCCTAGAAAGCCATCTTGCTAAGGTTAGCTAACATACTGTTTAGCAATAGCAAGGTTGTCCTTTCTGCTCCTCATTTGCGTGTTTTGTATTGAGTTGACTTGAACCTATTCATTGTTATCAAAACCTTTACCAACCAGTAACCTTCGAATACAAACGTGGGTAAGAGTGGCGTCGTTGTTTAGTTGTTTGAAATGGTGTTAACGCCTAGCACAACATTCCTTAACGATTTCGCCTAGTCGTTACCAGGATGGCCACCGTAGTTTAATGAACAGTACAGTAAATTCTCATTAATCTGCCATTTGATTTATGATGAGTAGTTTCTAAAGTTGTGAATGGTATTTCTACTGTTTGAATCGACTGCTGATACCAGTGAAACTAACACTAGTCATACGGGTGTGTGCTGATTTTTATGTTCCAAGAACCATAAATTATAGTAAATACGCTAAGACTCTGCTCTTGAATGCATAGTGTTAGAAAATATTAAATGTTTAACGTATAAACAAATAAATAAACTGCAAACTTACTTATGTAGGTACACAATAGCCTTACAAGAAAGCGGATAATTGCGTATTCATACACATCAAGACTTTTCATATAACAAGGTCAATGAATGCTTAAGTATGTTTTGTGTTTGTGTAGTTTTTATTTAAAGGTGTATTATTCTTATATTTTTGTTTAACAGGTCTTGTCACCATGGGTCACCATTTTGGAGGTCTGGCCAAGGTCCGGCATGTGATTACATACAGTCTGTCCCCCTTTGAACAGAGGGCTTTCCCTAACTATTTCTCCAAGGGAATCCCCAATGTGTGGAGACGGTTCACGAGCAGCTTCTTCAGAGTAGCTCCCCGTGAGTATTCATATTTGTTGTATACCTCATGACAAATACACAGCTTACCATCTGGACAAATCTAAATCACTTGCTGCTGTAATGGGGTTACTGTTATTTAGCCACTGTCATGTCAGGAGACTATTTGCATAAGTGTACACAATTTATTTCATGGGTCTAGGAATATACTGTCCATCTCTAAAATTAACCTTTACCTTATTAATCGAAACATTGAAACAGCCTATAATGTTAATTGACCCCAATATGTAAACTCTATCCCTTTTGATGCTATCTTTTTTTTGTTGCGTTCATAAACACAAAAACTTTCCACCATAGTTTTTAAACCGGGTAGAAGTGCCCATTACTTGAGCTGTCAATCTGGCTGCTATTAACAATGTTTTATTTTAACCCTTTTTAAGGCAATTTGTATGTGTGGAAAATTGTATATCAGAATACAATCTAATATATTTATGTTTACAAACTTTTCATTTAGCAATGGTGTTGATGTACCTGACATACACCTGGGGAAACCATGTGCATGAAGAGGGCAAGAGGAAGAATCCAGCCGACTACGAGAATGATGAATAAATCTGACAGTCTCACTCTTCCTGTAATTCAAGATCTGTATGTCTACCTAATAAAGCCACAAATAATTATTTCAAAATGGTTTCTTGGATTCTTTGAATTTTCCCTTTATTTTGTTGTTTATTAATTATTATTTTGTGTAATTAAGTTAAGTCAACAACTGCACAATGAACAATGCATTTAGTTATCCATGGCCTATTCCATATGCTTAGATAATACATGTTTTAGTATATTACCTAATTTTCCAGGTTAGGTTTGATGTTGTGATTATTGGTTAAGTTAATGATACGATATAGAAAATATAACATTAGTTCCTTGCGTGCACTTGCAATTCAATGTTGACAAGCTAAGTGCATTAGCAACGAATTTACCGTACCTTTATGTTGAAATCCGCGGCCCGGAAGTTGGACATGTTTGTGCTGATGGCAAATTGAGAAGAAATCTCCTTTCCAACGCGCTCTGAGCATTACAACAGCTAACCGGCTTGCCTCTACGCAGAAGGCAGCTACATGGACAAGGGTGCGATAGCCGCTGCTAATTGAGAGAAGCTGTTGCTACCGTCGCGTCTTGCACTTATCACTCATTATTTCCGTTTCAAATACTGTACATTTAATCTACGTTTTGTCAAGATGTCTGTTGTTGGATTTGATGTCGGGTATCTGAACTGCTATGTAGCAGTAGCGAGAGCTGGGGGTATTGAAACTGTTGCTAATGAATACAGCGACCGATGTACACCGTAAGTAATACATTTTCTGGAGTTATTTAACAATTGATTTTGTAAATTATATGTTAATAATTTCTTGTACATTCTAAAATCTTGATATGATGGAGTCCATACGTGGTGGTTTAAGGCTCGCTAGTTAGCCAGTCACGCTAGCTGCCTGTAGGGTTTTAACCCAGGAAACGGCACGTGAATCTCCTGCTAATGCTAGCTTAGCGAGCTCGACCCTGCCTTTGTCACTTGTAAGACATCTTCAACCACCATGATGACAAACTACACATCCTCAGATTGCTCTTATACATGCTCAACGAAAGATGTTTAATCATGTTATTGATACCCCCATCCAGCTTTGTTACTCAGAATGTGTGAATGAGCGTCCGTTAAGAGGAGGCCTGACGCTGTCAAAATGGACTGATGGAGAATGCATGACATTTCCCACTATACCTTGTAACAACAAAGTTCTAATCAATGGAACGAATTATTGTTTACTATAACGTTGTTTTTATTCACGATCGTTGCTATATCTTTTCTAGAGCATGTGTTTCTTTTGGACCACGGAATCGGTCGATTGGCGCAGCAGCAAAAAGCCAGGTATGTTTACGGCTATAGACGGAAGACTGCATCCCCTTCATAGAAGAAAGATGCTATCGTATTGGACAATGAATTCTGAAAATATATTAATCTAAATGACTGTTTAACATTCCGTAAATGCGTTACATACAATATTTGGTACTTCTATAGGTGGTTTCAAACTGCAAGAACACGGTCCAAGGATTCAAGAGGTTTCATGGACGGGCATTCACGGATCCATTTGTCAATCGTCTCAAGCCAAGTCTGGTTTACGACCTTGCACAAATGCCCACAGGGACCACTGGAATCAAAGTAAGACGACTGTTGTAAGCCAATCAAATGTGGATTTATCTTGACAATACAAAGAAGATGATGGATATGATCAGTCTATAATTGAATGGATGGAGAATATAATTGCCTCATAGACCTCTAACTGTAAGATTGCCTGTAACATTGACATGTCGGCATCATTTGTTGGGGGATTATTGTTCAGTGATTTTTTTTTAAAATTGCCTTCTACTGTCACTTCATTTTTATAAATCAGAATATGGCTGCTATGCAATGACGGTAATCAACAGTCACTGTCTAAGGAAACGTTTTGTTAGCAGATGTTTTATGAATGATCTGAAATGCTGTATTTATTTTGCTAATAAATTCTCACTGTGTTGTGTATTTGTCTGAAGGTGATGTACATGGAGGAGGAGAAGGTGTTCAGCATTGAGCAGGTGACCGCAATGCTGCTGACTAAGCTGAAGGAGACGGCTGAGAGTGCATTGAAGAAACCTGTGGCTGACTGCGTGGTCTCTGTGAGTATTTATATCTGTTTATCTACAAAGCAGAACACATTTTACAACATTTATTTTGTATAGCGCTTTTCCAAATTCTCAGACACTTTACAGAAAAAATCGAATCGTCAAAACATTCTAAAATATTAGTCACTGTTATTAATCCTGCTTTAGATGTCACTGGTTGGTTATGTTAGTAATACCTCTGTTGTTCTCGCTAGGTCCCATGCTACTACACTGATGCTGAGAGAAGATCGGTAGTAGATGCCGCGCAGATTGCTGGTCTCAATTGCTTGAGGCTCATGAATGAGACCACTGCAGGTACGCACACCCTTAATGTGCCACTCCATGGTATCATGTTATAGTACAACTTGATTGGTAATTCCATTATTTTTCAGTTGGGAAAAGAAAGGGATGGAAGTTGACATATTGTCAATCTTCAATCATTTTATAGTGGCGCTAGCATATGGCATCTACAAACAAGACCTTCCTGCCCCTGAGGAGAAGGCCAGGATTGTGGTGTTTGTGGACTTGGGTCATTCTGGATACCAAACCTCTGTGTGCGCCTTCAACAAAGGCAAACTCAAGGTTCGTAGAGCATGTAGAAACCACAGAAGATCTCATCTCCCTGTTACTAATTCACTCTCTGGAATGACCACTTTACTACGTTCTGCTGTTTTCCCCCACGGCTTCTTAGGTCCTTGCTACATCCTGTGACCCAGAGTTGGGAGGTAAGGACTTTGACGAGGAGCTCGTCAAGCATTTCTGTGAAGAGTTTGCCAAAAAGTACAAGCTGGATGTGAGGTCCAAGCCCAGGGCTGTGGTCAGGCTCTACCAGGAGTGTGAGAAACTGAAGAGGCTGATGAGTGCTAACTCCTCCGATCTGCCGCTGAACATCGAGTGTTTCATGAATGACATCGATGTCTCCGGAAAGATGAACAGGTGGGCCAACCTTGTATATTCAACCAAATATCTTTTTCTTTCTTTTTAACATTGTTGACTGTCTATAGTATTGTCATTCCAATTGACAAATATAACTGGGTTTATTGAGTCTTAACTTTATGGTTAGTTTATATTTACTATTTAAATACAAAAATGAGGTAAAATAGTGTCAACTTTGAGATCAATAGTTAGTTTACAATAGTAGTTTACACTCCAGTATTATTTACTTTAGGCCTGCTGACACTGCAATGCATACAAACCCACTTTTAACTATCTACTTTTGCCACCATAGGGGTTCATTTGAAGCAATGTGTGCTGATGTTTTGACCAGAGTAGAGGCTCCCCTGCACGCTCTTTTGGAAAATGCCAGTAAGTAGTTTGTTTGGTGTGTAATGATCACATATAACTCAAATATAGTACTGCAGATTTAACCATAGTACCATGATTACAATACACTGTTTGTAGTCTTTTAAAGACAGAACAAGGATTATCTGACCATCAAATACAAATTCACTTTGGTTGGGTTACATTGCATCTAGAAGACCTGGCTAGACCTGATGACATGGATAGGTTTTGTCTGTATAATTACTAGCATGAATAATATTGAATGGTATGCGTGAACTGTTTTCTATCCGGTGAATACATTATGCAAGTGAGCAGTATAATCCCAGGTGTTGGTTGCAGAAAGGACTTGCCTGCTGTGGTGCATTAGCATGTAATTTTGTCTGGATCTTCAGAATTCAGTATGATTTTATTCATAATGAGTGCATATCAACTGGCCTTTAGAAACCTCACTAGATCCCAACAAGTGTCCAAAATCTGTTGTTGAAAAAAACAAACTTGTTGAAATATTTAAATACATCTAAGTGGTAATTAACAGAAAAACAAGCTAAACTGTGTTTTTAGAATTGATCAAGTAAATTGAATTGGTATCAGCATGAATCAAAGTGCTTTTTGTATAGCACAATTTTAATTGTCTTTACATTTTTAATTCAACTTACCATTCATATTATCGTATTGCCCCCATAGAGTTGAAGAAGGAAGACATCTATGCGGTAGAGATAGTGGGCGGCGCATCCAGGATCCCATCTGTCAAGGAGAGAATCAGCAAGTTCTTTGGGAAGGAACTGAGCACCACCCTGAATGCAGATGAGGCAGTTGCCAGGGGTTGTGCCCTGCAGGTACATCTCAATGTCAATTGTCAACCTGGTGGCACACACTCAACTGTTTTTACCACTGTAACTTAAGGTGGCTTTAATCTTGTACCTGTAGTTGTACATATTTGTTTTTACTCGTCAGTAAAATACATTTTATCCCCTACAGTGTGCAATCCTGTCACCTGCCTTCAAAGTGAGGGAATTCTCAACTACAGATATAGTTCCGTACCCAGTCTCTCTGAAGTGGAACTCTGCTGCAGAGGAGGGGTTAAGGTAACGACCATTGGTATGTTTTCTACTATTTGGGTTGTGGGGTTCTTTCCAGTAAATAATCCATCAAATGTCTTCTGTGTTCTAGTGATTGTGAGGTATTCCCGAAGAACCACGCAGCACCTTTCTCTAAGGTACTGACGTTCTACCGGAGAGAGCCCTTCGCTCTGGAGGCGTACTACAACTGCCCTAAAGAGCTACCCTACCCTGATCCCTCTATTGGTAATCCATTCAAAAATACATTTTCTTGCTCACTAGGCTCTGCACACATAGCAATATTCTGTACTTAAGCTGGCTGCGAACCTCAAATGCAAACAGTCTGGTGTTGTTCTGCTGTGAATCCACAACACCACCAGACCGGTGCCCCTCCCCCCAGAGGGATGGGCACTATCAACATCATCTATCAACACATTTTTGCCAAATGTGTTGATAGATGACAGAACAATGTTAAAATATTAAATATATATTATGAAATTAGAAAGCGAAAACATAATTAGTAATAACCATTAAAAGAATCGCTACCAAGTTCGTAACACGGGTAGGCAATTGCAGACGACAGTCAATTGTGGGACGGTGAACCAGGCTACATGCCAATTCAGCAACGTTTCAGTCAGCCATCTGGTGCCCGCTGTGGGTAAAAACTCAATATTAGCTGCGTGCATGGTCACTAATCTGCTTTTGTGACAGTGCCAAGTATACTGAGGCTTCATAGAGGAATACCGTTGGGTACAGTTTAAAGCTGTTATTTTTGTCTACTTTGATCCGCAGGGCAATTTATGATCCAGAAGGTGGTCCCTCAGGCGTCCGGGGAGAGTTCCAAGGTCAAGGTCAAGGTGCGGGTGAATATCCACGGCATTTTCAGCGTCTCCAGTGCCTCACTGGTGGAGGTCCAGAAGTCTGACGAGACCGAGGAACCCATGGAGACGGAACAGGCTGAAAAAGACAGCGAGGTAAATTATTATGCTTTTTCTTTTCCTTTGCGAAGAAAAAAAGTTAACCTTTTCTCATTTGAAAATGAGTTTATATGAAGACACCCTAATGGTATGGCCTTTTGTAGACCAAAATGCAGACGGATCAGGAGGACCAGAAGACCCAGGCAGAAGGACAGAAAGAGCCTGAGAAGAAGGGCACCCCCGAGGCTGAAGAAATGGAGGTAACAAGCCGTGGAGCAAATTGTGTGTGTCTGCTGATTGTAAGGCCTAAGCAATGGTTCAGTTAAGATTTTTGTTTTCTTTCAAGATCCGTCAACACCATGACTTTCTTCTGTTTTTATCTTTTGTCATTTATACATTGTTTTTCCCCTTTTCTGTTTCTTCAGACGACTCCAGAAGAGGTCAAAACAGAGAAGAAGTCTGACCAACCTCCACAAGCCAAAAAGCCCAAAGTCAAAACAAAGGTGCTGGAGCTTCCTATTGAGAACAGTCCACAGTGGCAGCTGGCCGACGACATGCTCAATCTGTTTGTAGAAAATGAGGTACATATGTCTTCTACCCATGTCTTACTTTTAGCTATTGTTGTGTAAATACATGTCTAAATATCGGAACCTGAGGGAAAGGGTTTGAATTTACACTGCGTTGTGTACAGGGCAAGATGATCATGCAGGACAAGCTGGAGAAGGAGCGCAACGACGCCAAGAATTATGTGGAAGAGTATGTGTACGACATGAGGGACAAGCTCCACGGACTGTTTGAGAAGTTCGTCAGTGAATCTGTGAGTGACACTTGTCATTTCTCTGATCAACCAATCATAATCCCATTTGATTTAAAAATGAAATGAAGATGTTGTGGGATTGGCTTTTGCTAATATTGTGCCCTTACATAATTCTGACCGGAACATAATTTAGGACCGAGATGTCCTGTCAATAAAACTGGAGGATACTGAGAACTGGTTGTATGAAGATGGAGAGGACCAACCCAAGCAGGTTTACATTGACAAACTGGCAGAGTTAAAGGTACCAACATTTAATACTTTTTTTCACTGGTGTTTTGTCAAGGTTTCTGATTTTGTTACTAACTGAATTATGCTCCACAGAAACTTGGCCAGCCCATCCAGGAGAGACACATGGAAGCTGAAGAAAGACCAAAAGCATTCGAGGAGTTGGGTAAACAAGTCCAGCTATACATGAAGGCTGTGGAGGCGTTCAAAACCAAGGTGCAGTGCAAATGATGTCTGACTTTAAGTGCTCATTATTAATGAGTTACAATTGCATTATTTGTAGCCTATCTTTCACAAAGATTTGAAAATATTTTCATTGACACTTATTGATGTGTCATCATCAATATGGTCCATCAGCATTTGCCCTGTTTTACTCCCACTCTAGGAAGAGCAATACGACCATTTAGATGAGGCGAACGTCAACAAAGTGGACAAGCTGACCAGTGATGCTATGGTCTGGATGAACAGTGCTATGAACCAGCAGAGCAAACAGACCCTCACAATGGACCCTTCTGTCAAAGTCAAAGAGATTCAGGCAAAAACAAGGGTAAGGGTTTAAGACAGACTGTCCTACTGTTCGTTATCATATGTTCAAATATCTCACAGGTAAATTTATCTCCTTGATCCTTCCAATAACACCACACTTCAAATGTATACTTGCTCTTTTAAAGGTTTTATTAGCTTATGCAGTGATTGGCATCAACAGTAGAACAAGTTGTATTGGTGCATGTTTTAATACGTTAATGTGCACTTGTTCCTTCCCCAGGAGCTGTTCTCCGCTTGTAACCCCATCATGAACAAGCCCAAGCCCAAGGTGGAGCTTCCCAAGGACGACAAGGCTGCCGAGCAGAACGGGCCCGTCAACAACCAGGACAAAGCCCCGGGTGAACCTGCAGAGAGCGACTCAGCTGAGAACCCAGCGGGCGCCTCTACAGAAAACAAGCCTGACATGGACCT